>MU006330.1:0-265968 GCA_010093695.1 Plenodomus tracheiphilus IPT5
CCCTAACCCTAACCCTAACCCTAACCCTAACCCTAACCCTAACCCTAACCCTAACCCTAACCCTAACCCTAACCCTAACCCTAACCCTAACCCTATAGGGTACGTAATCCTACACGCTTAGCAGAAGATTAGCGTAGGATAGTATTATATATGTCCTATAGAGTACTACACTTAAGATAATATAGGACTCTATAAGATAATAAGATATTAGGATTATTATATATATAATCTTAGGTAATAAGCTCCTATAGCTTATTATGTTTAACCTAAATAATAGGAAGTAATATATTATTCTTACTACTTAAACCTTCTTAATACTCTTTATAGAAGCGCACTCTTACTATCTTAGTACTAAGTACCTCTTGTCTACGTTCCTCTAACATTTATACTTAAGAACTAATCCTTGCGTTCTAATACTAGCTGCTTTATATTATAGCCACTTAGATCCTTATACTAATTTTAGCTATTAGCTTCTTTAAGGTAGGATATAATAGTTACTAATATTAATAGGTATATTTTAGGTAAGGTAACTAGCTTATAGTATCAGCACAGACTTAAATTCCATGTTTACCACGTGTGTGCAAGGCCTGGTACCGTTAGCTTTGCTACGCAACAAGGCTCCATAGAGGCACCTACCCCGGATGTCTCTTCCCTTCACACTATCGATAAGCCTTGGTGTTAGTATACTGGGTCAGGCTACAGATCCAGGAATCAAATCCTTGTTCAGAGGTTATAGTAGATGCCATTTCGAGAAGGAAAATTTGCCTTCGGCAGCCTGGACACTTTCACACCATCGAGGCTCAGCACACTAGACTTCAAAGATGTTCTGTGAATGTATAAGGTACATCTCCTTCTCGTGAGATTGTTTTTTACTCACGCTCCCAAGTGATATTCCCACATAGTTATAATTTGTCTTTTCATCATTCTCTGCATACATTAACACCTTAATATGGATAACCTCAGAGAGTCTAGCCTGACCAAGGCTGCGTCAGGACATTTTCCGTCACCAAGAGTTACCAGTCCGAACTCGTCCACCGCGACAGACCTAGGCTTACATGTTCCTCGACCAGTGTATCAGCGTTCCAGCTCTTACGGGCAAAAGTCTTCTACCAACTGCACACACTGTGGGAATGTAACTCCTCGATATGGATCAACCACTTTATATGGCACTCCCCTGGGAAGCAGTCCAGCAGCAAGTAGCGAAACGGTTAACAAATTTTCCGAACGCTATAACAAAGTAAGTCTATGAAGTAGAGTAACCTCAAGCATCTCAAGTTGCATTCAGTGTGAATTTCCTGTCTATAAGTGCTGACATTCTGCACAGTTGACGAACATTGTTTCAAATAAATTGGAAAAACAAGCTGAAACAATTGTGACACCAGTTTGCTTGGTCGAGAAAATACATTCCAAGGATGATATTGATCATCTACCCGTATGGAAGCGACGCATCAATAATTTGACACCCCTATGCTCTCTTGCAGCTGTTACTGCATATTGGGTGTACTTCACGTTCAGAATCAAGTTCACAATTGCTGCTCAGAGGGCATCAAACAAAATCTTGACAATGGCGTGGACGTTTATTGCGGTGGAGGTTGGTGTAGCTCGTAAGTACTGATCGATTGGGAGAGACAGCATCTGATAGCCAACTAATAGCCGTTAGTTCCTATGCTGTTCCATCAGTTCTGGCAGGTCTTCCTCATCAAAGGACGGCAGCGTGAGAAGCTGCGAATCGTTAGCGAAACCACCCCGACGGTCGACGTGTTCGTAACCTGCTGCAAAGAAGACGTTCAGGTTATTGTAGACACAGTTCGAGCTGCAGCTGCCATAGATTGGCCTTCCGATCAGTTCCGTGTCATCGTTCTTGACGATGGCGCAGATCCTTTACTACAGATGGCTGTTGCTGAGCTGTCCCTTCTGTACCCTAATGTGTACTACACGGCTCGCTTTAAAGCCAAAGGCGTTCTGCATCACTTTAAGGCTGGAAATCTTAATCACGGCCTTGACTTTGTAACGAATTTGCCTGGAGGAGCCTCAACCTACATCGCCGCCCTTGACGCAGATATGATTCCTGAGCCAGACTGGCTCCGGGCAATCATTGCGCACTTGGTTATTGAACCTCAACTTGCCTTGGCCTGCCCACCCCAGGTACGTTCCGTAGTTTTCTGACGGGATCCAGCTGATACTCCACAGCTTTTCTACAACTTGCCTGATAACGACCCCCTCACGCAAAGTTTGGACACTTTCGTCCACATCTCCGAGCCTGTAAAAGATGCCGCCGGTGTCGCCGTAAGTCAAAACAGCTAGCTATGGTGTTTATTATTCACTGACCTATTATGACAGTGGTGCACTGGGTCAGGCTACGCTATTCGCCGCTCGGCCCTTGATCATATTGGCGGCTTCCCAACTGGTTCGTTAGCTGAGGATGTTTGTTGCTCGAGCGTCCTTCTCGGGGCTGGTTGGAAGACAGCATATGTTCACGAGCCTCTACAATACGGGACTGTTCCTGAATCATTCGCTGGTCATATCAAACAGCGCACTCGTTGGGTATGTTGCACGCACTACGCAATGGGGCTCAAGGACTACGCTAACAACGATTTTTCGTCACAGACAATTGGCACCATCCAGACCTCACTAAAGCTGAACTTTTGCCTTTTTGGACCGCTAGTCACACATATGACGCTTTTCCAGCGTCTATCTGGATTTGTCTATACAATCTCCTCGTTGTTTACAATATTCTTAAGCGCATCGCTTTTTACAATGCCCATTGTACTAGTATCTGGGGGCACGTTAATTGCCTACGAGACCAGCGATCAATTGCGGTTATTAACCAGACTCTGTTTCGCCGCTCTACTGGCCAGTCGATTGAATGAGTGGGTCATGAGTCTTCCGGCTGGGTACCGGATGGGCCAGCGTGATAATGGCGCCATGCTGTGGATGGCTCCATGTAAGTGCGACGGTATCGATGCATCCAAAGAGCTTTCGCTGACAAGTCCCGCAGACCATGCTGCCACGATCATCCGAGCCTTCCTACTTCCTTCGTTCCTCGGCGGCAAAATCGCTGCATTTTCTTCGTCAGGCTCTCAACTGTCTGAGCTCAATGAAAGAAGCCGCGTTCACCGTGCTGGTCTCATCCGGCGCCTTCGAGCTATAGTACTCAACTCAGGCGTATTCATGCATCTTTTGTATATCATATTTATCATCACCGCAGTGGCAATATCTACGGCACGAGGTGTTATCATCAACAAAGGATCTGTCCATCAGACTCTGTTGTTTATGTTAACGCATGCTTGCTGGCCGCCACTTCTATGGCTAGTTGCGCTTCACTCGTGCTGGGCACCTTTGCAATATGCAATCTCGCCTCCAAACATGCAAGACCGAGAAGAGCTTTTGGACAGGGACCCGCATACGGGGATTGCGTACCCAAAAGAAACTTCAAAAAAGTTGAAATGGACAAAATCTAACATGTGGCAAGAAATCTTGTATGGCTTGTTAACAGCGTACACTGGCATACTCTTCGTTGGATCCTGGTTCTACTAGAAGGCCTTCGTTATCGTTTAAACAATGTTTTGAATTCCTTAATCAACCTATCACAACGTAATCTTCAACCAGCGGTGTACATTCTCTTGGTGTGCTGCGTGTCTTCCATGCACAGCATCATATCTGATGCTAATCGTCACTATGATACGTAGAACAACGTCAGCCTAAAAAAGCAACAGGCTAGGGAAGCAAAACTGTATGCACCTGGCTGAGAAGACGCCTCCGGTCGCATGGGATTGGGATTTCTGGCTGAGGCGATAAGGCTACAATGAGAAACACGGAGTAGGACCGGGCTTCCTATTCCTCCCCTACTGGAGTAGCTAGAAGGATAAATAAAAGTTCATTCTGTAAGGAGAATAAGGCGATTCAAAAGGTGTCTACAGATTATTTGAAACTCATCTAGGCGTTAGAATATTAATAGAGATAGATAGCTGGTTATCTTTTGGGGTTCTAATAATAATGCTCGCAGGGGGCCTATTGTGAGATAGGTCTGTGGAGAAACGACTACGGCCCCAACTTTACAGCCTACAACTCACATCGGTCGCGAAGACTGATAATATTACCGTTCGATGATTGCAATCTCTGCAGCTCTCATTTACACTTCTCTTAACTACGCATTAACTTCCATTCGCGACCTACTGAGACTCCGGATTAACATGTGCTAAAGAATTACTTCGCTCTAACCTAGGCACCGCTAGGTCTCTACACCAATGGCTGCGTTTTACATGGAGGACAATCATGCCTGTCGCTTGCGAGTAATCTTGTACTGGCATCTCGGCATCTTCTTAATTTGTGGGCGCAATTGGGTACCTATGGTCGTTGCTGCGCCTTCATTAGGATGCCTTATTTACCGTCGGGGCTGCGGGCGAGTAGACTAGGGAAGATTCCGATCGCTGATATCTACCTAAGGACTACCTAGCGGCTTCACTTTGAGGGAGTCCGCCTTGACAGCCTGCTAGACTTACGGTTGAGAAGTAAAGCGCGCGAATTACTGCGTTATTGGGCATGCGTTGAGAGTTGATAGGTTTACAGAGGTAGACAAGAAACGAATCATAGGCCTGTATTTGCGTCACAGAATGAATTGTTCAGTGATTGTTTGATGCCCGTGTGTTTTCTGTTGCATGTCCTGACCTGCGGTACTTCCAGAATGTGGCGGAGGCTGCTGAACGTTGAAGCACGAGGCTGTTCTTATGGCTGCAGTTCCAGTTTTGGAACGGGCGACGGGTGCGGGGTTAGCTACCTACGACATAGTGACGAGGGATCCTGATGTCACACTTGGAGTCGCTGCGTTCTGATTTCTCCTCTCACTCAGTCTTTTGCTAGTAAAACTTCGTTCTTCGATAAAATATGTCTTTCAATTATTCACAGGTCTCCCTCCACCAAGGTGAGAATCTCAATACGACTACGGCTAGACCCACCACAGACTCATCTCAATCTCCTCCCCATCCTCCTTCGATATCTATCTGCATCTCAACCCACATTCCCACATTCAATCTATCCCTCAAAACACCTTTCATGATAACCATCTTGCTGACGCTACATTACTATCAACCTATTCAGTTTCGAAAGCGGGACACACCAATTTTCAAGTATTCTCTCGATAGCCCAGGCTTAAGAATTCACAAAACTCCACACTGGGGAAACGCAAACTGGGATAATGGTCCAATCTTGTGAGATAGGATCAACGACATTGATCTACCCACAGAAAGGAACAGAAAGGACTGGATCACACTGCTTCTGGACGAATGAGGACTATCTCTAAGATAGAGAATGGCTAAGATGAGAAGGTTGCGACGCTGAAATGGCCAATGGTGCATCAGCTTCAAGATGGAGAAGTGTATGAGATAAAGGTTAGTCATGAGGCGCGCGTGATAAGGTGGATAGATGGGGATCTGGGAGAGATTCATGAATCGGGCACAGGGAGCAGGACCCCAATACTTCTGGATGAAATAATTGAGTTTGACGTGAAGGAAACCACAAGGTTTGAGGTCAAGAGGTCGGATCGCGCTGGTAGTCTCAATTGGGCCTGAAGAAGGGGTATGAGGTGCTAAAGGCTATTGGTATTACCCTATCTTATTTTTGTGAGGCCGCCCCAGAATTCAAATGCTTTGCGCTTTGCTCGCTCATCCCATAAGAATACTTGATTTCGTCCAGGTATGCAACAACGTATTCGGGTACCCTGCGACATTAGTAGGTTGTGCTTTATAGACTAAGCCTTGCACGCTAACACGGACTTTTCGTTTACGGTACAGTAGTTAGCTCGAAATTTAGCCTAACTTTTCGCAACCTTCGATCTATCAAACGTAGTCCTCTCCAATCCTCTACTTGCTACGAAAAACCTTTGGCCACTCATTTCTATTGTAATCACAATAGTCTCGTCTTTCGCGTAACGATTTGATCGCTGTGTGGTACAGCATAGTCGAGCAACCCGCAGAGGACCTCGACAGCCTTAATTCTGAGCGTTGCGCAGGGCTTCATAATCACATTGTCGAAGTAGGCTGGACTCAGCGAGGCTATAACCATGTACGATACCACAATACCTTGACATTGTGTGTGCTCAGAACGCGAACGAATTATCATGATCTCTCTTCCAAACTCTATCCGCAAACTCGTGTCCAAGGTATACCAAGTATGACACATGTTCCAGTGGCCCTTTATAATCCTCCACCTTAATGTCCGGTTCCAGATCTGACGGCGAGTTCTGACCTTTCTGGCAGTTGCGGCGGTCTCGCTGCGTCACACTTGACCGGTAAGACCCTCGTTGCCCCCACGTGGCATCGCCCGTCAACAGTAACGACCAGTCTTTATTCATCCACAGCCACTGACCCGGGCTGTACCATGGGAAATCCTGGGGATCCCTACGGATGATAGGAGCTTGGTCGTACTGCCACGGTATGCAATCCAGACTGATGGTACGGATAGTACGACCTTGGTAAATCTCCCCCTCGAGACGCTTCCGTCGGTCGCTGGACAGACATCGACATCGTACTGCGAACTCGAATTTGCAAATATACTCGCGCTCTACCTCGATTTGATGGGGTGTTCGGGAGCCGTAGGTCTTCCAGATCATGTCGCGAAGAAGATATGGTTGTTGTGCGTATGAATTCTCTGGGTTTATGGCCCACTGATCGATGAATGGCTGTGGGCCTACGAATAGTACGAACCAGTTCAGCCATGAGCAGCCTTGAGCAATGTCGTCGATTATCGCGGACCAATTATTATCTGGACTACTACTGGTGTTTTCCGTAAGGCGTTCGATCGCCTCGATCGTGTCAGGCTTACGATAAGGTCGAAACGTCCAGAGTAGCAGACGCCATAGGTATACGTAGCTCAGTAGATCATCATCTTTCAACTGCTCGAGTAGATTCAACCGCTGCTTCAAAATCTTACTCTCTCTTCTCTTGAGATGCTCGTACCGGTCTTCTTTCGTGCTATTAGGACCCCAGCGCGACTCACGTCGGTCTCGACCGTCAAGCATTCTATGTTCCGCGCATTCTAAATATGGACAGGAAACAGATTGCCATAGTCGACTGCTTCGCAGGCCGCCACTCAATCGACCCAGCGCACTTGGTCTCCGCTTCTCACGTGTGCGGTCATCGTATACATTCTGCGAGACGAGGTGGAACGATTTGAGGACACGCCATCCTGTTGCGATACGCTTGCGCCATTGGACAGCCAACTCGCAACCACTCTCGCTTGGAATACCATATGGAAATCCCGAATTCCAGTAGGGAGATCGTCGCAGTTTATCCTTGTCAAGCACGACACTCGCCAAGTACAAATGCAGTAGATCTCGCAGCCAGCGTATTGAATAGCCCGCCGTGGGTCGCTTTAAAAGGACGTCGCATTGTGGAAATGTGTATCTTGCAACAGCTGGCGCAATGGTGTTGATGTAGTTGCTAACAATGGCGCAAAAGCTTGCGCATGAAAGTCGTACACTCAGGATTGTTTGAACGTCGCATGTGGAGATCACGGCTATCAAGATATCATCAGGGAGCTCGTGGAGTCGCATTTGGTTGGGCGCTTGTGCGATCAAGGAAATTTCTGTTACAGTCTGCGCGAGCGAGCAAAAATGCCGAAAGGGCGAAGGCAGCTCTCGTGTGTTGGAGTTAAGCGAGAGGGGTTGATGATGGGCCGTGAAGTGTTAGTGAGCATGAGAATGTGGGCGAATGTAGGAGGAAGACGTTGTGACAATGGGAGAACCTAAGAACTTAAACACTAAGCGCTATGGTACGAAAAGGTTCCAGGCCTTGGACACAGTACAGGCTTATACGTTGGCACTTCTTGGTAGCCTCTAGGCAGCTTGGGATCAAGCAATTGCACAAGCCGGTTCATTGCAGCGGACGCGCTCGACCCTGAACCACATTCCTACAGCAGCCACAATCCGCTAGCAGTGCCTGTAACTCCTGGCAAGGCACGTGTCAAAGCATACGCCGGCTCTGGACAATATTGAGTCAATATGGGGAATCTTCATTAACGAACGATCACAGATCACATTATATCATGTACGCCAAGTCTAGAGTTCTTGAAGAAGATAACAAATTCAAATTCGTGAAATCTAGCGCTACTCTTGCTTGGTAGGATACTGAGTCTCGCCAACCTCCTCTGAACCGTTTGAGCTTACGCCTGAAAGCTTTGAGTTCACCCCAGCAATCGCAGACTCTACAGCGGCAGGCACATCGATGTGGAAAAATGGTCTGTTCTGACCATGCACCGTAGTGACCTTGCCAGATGATAGGGCGTTGGATCCCTTGGAGTTTTGGATTTCGCCTTGCGCTTCTGGGTCGTGGACTTTGGTTGGCGTAGTCTCCAGTGGCGCATAGCTGTATACTGGGTTCCAATGAGCGCGCGATGCGAAACGCGCGCGGTCAAGGTAGCCGAATCCAGCTGTCGTCAAAGCTCTTTTGGTCCAACGGCTATTGATAGCTGCGAAGTGCCACTCGACTGTGTCAGGGGCGGCATGGCGATCGAGTTGTGCGCGCACATCAATCAGGCCCTGGACAGATGTGACGTCGACATTGTTCACAGCACTGAAGTCCAGGATGACAGCGCGGAGGACGGGACGGTTATCATCAACATTGATTTGTTGTCCGCGTCTTGGACCAGGGTCGTTCCAGGGGCGGTCACCAAGTCTTGCGTAGCGATCCAGAGTTGTAGGACGTGAGATGGTTTGAGCGTGGTGGACAAGCTCATCCATATAGCCTTGTTGGTTGAGGTAGGTGAAACCTTCGGTAAACCTGGAAAACTGTTAGCAGTCATTCAATCTTCGGCAATGGTAAATTGACACTTACCTGTAAACGAGAATCCCTGGATACGGCGACTCGATGTCAACAAGAGGATTCGTGCCATCCTTGCGGTTGATGGGAACATATGCCTCCCGGACAGATGTCTCAGAGGTAGCAGCATAGTGCCCATCCTCCTTTCTCGCGATTGTGTCAGGGCTTGCACGATAGATCTTGACCTTTCCTAGCAGGGCGCCGTGGGTGAAGAGCTGGCGCCAAAGAAGCAACGCAAAACTTGCTGCAACGGTCGCATAAATGCCGTTCTCAATATTGGTAAAGATCGTGATGAATACGCCAGCGAAGAAGATGATAACCTCAAGTGGGCTGGTCTCCCAAAATTGAAATACAACATTTGGAGGTGTGATAAGGTCTCCTACCGCGTGGATGATGATCGCCGCAAGCGTGGCTGAAGGAATGTAGAAGAAAACCGCTGTCAAAGCATAGAGGGCGAGAAGAACGATAATAGCAGTGAATATACCCGCAAGTGGGGTTCGGACACCAGCTTTCGACTTGATGGCCGTTCGGGAGAAAGATCCAGTCGCCGGGTACGCGCCGAGGAATGGGCCAATGACATTGGTGAAGCCAACTGCAACAAGCTCCTGGCTGGGATTAATGACATAATTGTTGATGCGACCGAAAGATTTGGAGATGGCGATATGTTCTAGAATCAAGACAATGATAGTGACTGGTAGGTCGGGAGCGATCGCAGAGAGCAGCTCGGTATTCATCTTTGGAGCACCCGCATGTTGGAATCCTCGGGGAACGCGACCAAGAATCTTGAAACGCGCCTTCTTCAAGTCGTTCTTCGCGTTGTGCAAGCCTTTGATGTCCTTGTTGGCGAGCCAGCTGATCAAGATGTAGAGCAGAATGACAAAGGCCATGCGCAGCGTACTGACCTGTAGAAGAGTTAGATAGACTCCCCACTAATAGACGATAGATCGACTTACAAAGAACCAGAGCTTCTTCTTATTAGGCTGCTTCTTCGACATGAAGTTGCAAAATATGCGGATCGCATACAGCAGGAACAAGGCACTGAGACCCATTGCTGCATCGAGCCTTGTCCGCGGCAAGCCTTTGAGCGTGTCGATGATGACTTTGTATGTAGCTCCGCGGTTGTTGACGCCAGGAATACCCATCAGCGCAGGAACCTGACCAGCACCAATACTAATGGCAGCACCCGTCATGAACGAGGTAATGGCGACCAAGGGAATGAGTTCCACAATACGTCCAAGTCGTGTGAGGCCAATGAATAGTAGAACGGCGCCGGCAATGACTGAGAGAGCTCTGGCAATGTCGACTGCTTCAAGCTCGGGTTTCGTGTCTTGAATTTTGATGATGATGTTGCCAACGATGGTGCTCATGACTGCGACTGTGCCGATGGTAATGTCCTTGGATGTCGCGAAAGCCCAGTACAGAATGAATCCAACGAAACTGGTGTATAGACCGTACTCCGGGGGAAGCTTAGCAAGAAGTGCGTATGCCATACCCTGGGGGATGACAACGAACCCCACGGTGACTCCAGCGATGACATCGCCGAACAGCCAAGTCAGGTTATAGTGAAAGATCCAGTTCCAGAAGGGGAACAAACTCTTGATGTAGTGCTTCGTGGCACGGCCTGAGGGTTTGAATTGCGACAGCCATTCTATGGCTGTAGGCTCGCGTTCGACATATGTCTCAACCGAAGAGATAGAGGCGCCACCTGAGACCTCGGGTTCTTTGCGGTAGTCAAGGTCGATACCCAGAACCTTGGCCGCTCCGCGCCCAGCTGCTGCCATGCTGGCGACGAGGCTCAGCAAAAGCTCTTGTTTGAACTCGGAATGCTTGTGAGGTCTTGAGAATGCAAAAACGGCCGGCGCAAGTTGGTGACGATTGATCAAAGGCCAGGTATGGGTTGTTCTCGAGACCAGGTGAGGATCGGTTCTCTGAAGAAAGGCAAGTACTGAAAGACTAAGCCGGGACGTCTCCAGGCACAACTTATATCAATGGGGATAGAAAAAGCCCGTGGAGTTATGTCAACAGCGAATTTCGGCGTCAGTCAACAGGCTGCTTGCAAGGTTCCAGATCCACGTCGGAAGAGAGCTGCAAACGCTCTGGCTCCATTTCAGTCCAAGGTATCGGCGCCCTCAAGACGGGAAGGGAACCTTGGCATGGGCGGATTTCGCCAGTGGAAAGATTTGGAGCAAATCACAGCCAGCATTGTGCCATTGCAGAATAACGCCAGAACATGACGCGAAGAAGCGACAAGAAGCTGGGCGGAGCTTGTGAAGCCTGGGCTGTACACAGGCTGCGAAAAGCGCCGGTAGGATGCTTGGAACTGGCCGGCCCTGTTGGTTGGCTCCGCCTGTGGCCTGTTGCACTGGCCTTTCCATGTTTGATTCACGAGCGTGGTACGCCAGCAACATTCAAGTCCGATGGAGATTCCATGGCGACCTTTGGCACTGTCTCCGTAGTATCGGCCTTCATCTCAGGCAAAACGAGATGAGAATCTGGTAAGGCTGGGCGGAAAAGTCCACTGAGGCTCGCACTCGCGTATTTGAAAGATCGCAATTGTGCCATGCGATTGCGACATCAACCACCAAATCTAGGCGGAGCTTGGCGCGCCCCCATTATGCTTAGCCCCACTGCACCCGCTGCACCTGGGGCAATTGTCAAGCCACCTGTCGCGGGCATTGCTGACAACCGCCACTTCAATATGTTCGCGACTACCGAATGTCGTGCTGCCCTCCAGTCATATGCTATACTGGCCGACGAACCGACGAAGGGTCCCTGACGGCGGACGCAGCCATGCCCGGGATTCGCACGTCTTGGGGTCGGGACTGGGCACTAGAATGACCCAATGCGTTACCAGAACAGTGCAGATCAATGATTGTGTCCAGTGTATGGATCTTCTTCATACAGGTCTTGGACAAAGCATCATGCACGTCGCCATGTGCACTTACTTGTCTTTGCATTTTCAGTGCGTGCGTCGATTGGGACGAGAGCAATCGCGAAGTGATCTGCACACGACCATGGTCTTGGATACGACGACGCAATCGCCGATAAAAGGCACCAAAAAGCATCAACTAAGAGCTACGGGTATATATTGCTTTAGGCGTTTTGAGGCGTAGAGATGATCGCAGAGATGGCAGCTGCTATGTGAGATCTGGTGGAGATGATCGGCGACCACAATCCACGGTGACGGCAAGCTTGAAGTTGCTGCTCACGACTCGTCACTATCACCCGCTCTCGCGACCTTTTTGCGATATCTAGTCTCTTGGATGGTAGGAAAAGAACCGGTGGCGACGAGCATTCAAATCTAAACTGTCACTCAACCACGAAAATCCCGTCGTGGAATACATGGCAAGTCATAAGCGATCAGTAATTACCTTAAAAAAATCTTCGAATCCGTTGACACATAAACAGCTGAGGAGAGGCTGATCACTAATGGACATCTATATACGCGCGACTCATGGTACATGAAAGCCGCGTAGCTGTACTCTGATTCTTAAACTGAACACGCACTCTACAGTGATTAAATATTAGACATGCGGTCGTACTCATGGGACCAAATGCAGTATGCTGCCGCAACGCTTTCCAACCAATTCAACCATCACACTTCCTCACTCTGCAACTCCCCTAAAGTTTCTCGACCTTGCAGGTTGCACGCCATTCATTACCAAATCACTCTCCATCTAGCTCGTTTTCGTCCGTAAACTACATAACAGGACATGCTCGTTACAAAATCTTCGTCCGTTTGTAATTCGCCACGCCATAGTAATACTAACTAAAGACTACTTACCATCGCCTTTAAGGAATGCATCACTGTACTTTGTAGACATCAATGACCTTTTCACAGCCCGCTTCCGCTCTTACGACGTCTAACACTAGCAATGCCATCGGCTTCAAGCTTGATATTGTGGCTATTGCTGCTACAAGCTAGATCTCCTTACCTTCTTGCCCTCGATACATGACAGCTGTGACTCTCGATTCAACGATCAGAGCTCCCATTGTACAAGATTGCACTAACTCCTTGTGCAGGGGAGCTGGAGCTGGGCCACCTGACTAGATCCACACTTAAAACTTTTGTCACTACGCCACTGATCAGAGAAGACAGACATCGCGCTTAAAGCGGTCGATTCGTTTGCTGTTTGAGACTTATTACGCGAATTCTATGATTACTTGCGTATACAGTGATGTACCATATTTTAGGAGCATATACCGCTCGAGGGCAAGCGCAGATCATATTTGTGGCGTTCTTGGTATAGGACGATGAACAATCGAGGTCGGCGACATTTGCAATTTGAAGATCTCTCGCGATAAGGATCAGCTTCTTATGTCCTAGACTTGCTTAGAATCTTTCCCCCAGTTACGAAAGAGGCGTTGACGGCGTGGTTTTCTTCGCTTTGCTATCGGGAATGATCGACCTAGGAAGTATTTTCGCTGACGGAGATACTGAAAGCGCAATTATCGATCATCATGTTGCTATACGCGCATAGACATGGCAGATCCATAAATGACTTGTGAAGTGACGCTGGACGCTAAATACTCGCCTACGTCAAGCAAGACGAGTAAGATTTAGGGTATATAAACTCGAAGTATGCTCATGTGATGCAGAAATATACTAAAGCTACCTACATATCCAGAGCTTCAGTGCAAATCCCGCGAGTCCTCATCGTGTTGTTTATTGATCGGGAGGGTGCAACATGTTATGATGATCAGAAGATACCCTGTCACGAGGACCCATGGAACTTTTTTGGTTAGAAGTACATCGATTTTTTCCATCTGACCTACACTCAGAGACCAGTGTTGGGTACATCGAGTATAGGGTTTGACTTGTACCGCATAATTTAAATTGTACCTTCCAGGGTACAAAAATGAACTTCATGGTAGATGCACGCAGGCTTTAAAAAGGCAGGCAGCTGAGCAGAACCACAGGCGGAAGTTTTTGGCGGCATGTTGTAATCCTATCGCTGTGCAGTAATCTCATGAGATTGCTAACAGTCATGGCAATACCACAAGTGGGTGTATGAATTTCATAAGAAACTATGGTACCCTTGGCCCTGAAAACATCAATGCTAAATACTTCAACTACATATCCATACAAACGCAATTGGAGCTGAGCTCCTCGCTGTCCCACAAAATCTCAACCCGACATCCAATCCCATCACACACATGTCTATGACTCGTGACGAGCAAAATGCCTAGCATGCTTCTTCTTGCCAATAAACTCCTTGAGCGCCGTACTCTCACTCGACCCATTAACCTTCGCCGCCAACTCGGCACTAAGCTCCGTGACCACATCATTCGCCGGCGGCTTCCCCAAATTATCGCTCATGGGCCTGACAACATCGCAGCGCAGCGACTGAGCAGGCGACATGCGCTCCATTTTCGTGTTGTTGGTTTGGATAAACAGACGCTCGCGGGAATTCTCACTGCTGACTGGTGACCATTCAGCTGCGCCCTTGACACGGTCCGTGTTGGGGTCCAGGTTGCGGATGAAGCTGGTCCAGTAGGAGCGAACAATCGGGATGATGGGTTTGTTGGTGGTGAAGTAGCTAGCGGGCTCTTGGCCGTCGGTGCGGTTGGTGCCCCAGAAGGCGTAGACATTGACAGTGTGCCACGCGCCGTAGCCGACGGCCTCGTCTGAAGGGTCGAGGACGTCGTATTTGTAGGTGTAGGTGGGTACTCCGTCGCGGGCGAGGTAGTCTTGGATGCTTCGGGTCATGCAGTGACCACCGATGTTTCCAATGGCATTGGCTGCGTGACGCCAGAAGCGACCTTTGTTGGGGAACATGGGCTGGTTTTGCTTGATGAAGATGTTGTCGAGAATGGCGATGGATGAGTTGCTGAGACTGGTGTCCTTGTCGGCAACCCACTTGAGAGCATCCGCTGCGGTGTCCAGTGTCTCTGGAGCGTTGTACTTTGTCCCTTCTTCTGCGCAAGAGCCCATTATGCTCGGTACTTTGGTGTACTTGCCTTGCTCGAAAAGGTTGATAAGGGAGTCTGTGAATAGTTCGCCATCGATGTTGGGATTGAACCAGCAGTTGGAGGTGCGAATGGCAGACTCGTTCAACGCTCGTAGACATGCCAGGCCATTTGAAGCGGCTGCGCAACCCTTCTCTTCAATCAAACACTTGTACTGCTCTTCGCCACGCTCTGGCGTGCGCATGGTTACCCATCCTCCAGATTCCATGATGCCGCCAGCAAACAGCTTTTTTCCTGTATTGGCAGCAATCATGAGGGCTACAGACGAACCTCCAGCACTCACTCCGTCGAGAATGACCTGGTCCGGATTTCCGCCGAATTGGGTAATGTGTTCTTGCACCCACTCGAGGACCTTGATCTGGTCGCGGAGCCCAGCATTGACGTCTCCACCACCTTGCTTGACCTCAGCACTGCTCAAGAACCCATACATACCGACGCGGTAGCTGAACTGAACGAATACGACTTGGCCATCGGCGACAATGTCCGTTGGATCCCAATTGGCACTCGACTGGGACGTGAAACCTCCTCCTTGGAAGAAGACAACGACTGGGAGTTTCGAGTCGACTCGCGCCTTGCTTGGTGCAAATATGCTGAGGTACAGGCAATCCTCCGCAATATGAAATCTTTTGTTAGGCTGCGTGGTGAAATCGTTCGGTTGCTGAGGAGGACAAGTGGCGCCGTGGCTGGTAGCATTGATGAGCCCAGTCACCACAGGATCTTGCGGCGCCGCGAATCTCAAGTCACCAACAGGAGGAGCAGCATATTGGATGCCTTTCCATGCCGAAACCCCCAGCTTTGGGTCGACAACAGCGCCTCGATATTGGGCATACCCAACATCGACCAAGGTGTCAACAGCTTGCGCAACGGAGGTAATGCCTGCTGCGACGGCTAGAGAGCGTCGGAAATTCAGGTCCAGCTTCATCTCGAATCAGCCTCGAGATTACCGGTTGTACTGGTGCGATGCGGCGTATTGGATATGCTTAATCTAGAGCCGGGACAGTATGGCGACAGAAGTTGAACTACCAACCAAATGAATGAAAGAGTGATATGCTCCTTGCAAATAACGAGCGTATATATGATAAGAAAACCACAGTTCTGGAGGGAGAATTCTTTATGCGCAGGGAGTCCGTACTTAACCTGTCCGTGTATTCGCAGAGCGCTGCGCTGTGGTTGTAGGACCGACTGTATGTACCACGACTCAAATCGTTAGGAAAGTGAAACATACCAAGCCTGTATAGAGTACATTCTCAAATTTATATCACTTTTGGATCCGGACGAACATGACTGCATGGAGAGCGAGCGAGTAAACACGCGTAAATATTCGGGCCGGCAAAGCTGCTGCAATTTAGGCGTTTCATCTACTGGTCAGCAACGTGCCTGGTTATTTCGAAGAGGTACTGCTAGCAGTCCTGTGGGTTACGGATCGCATACGGTATAATGTGTTAACGCATTGTGATCTAGATGTACATACACAGTAGGTAGTAATAATCTCAGGGTCCAAGGCTGGGGTAATGGAAGAGGACACGGCGTCGGGTCGGTGTTCAATCTCCGGCTTCCGACGATCGCTCATGGTTTCAAAATGATGACCTTAAAGCCGAAGAGAAATTCCACGAAGTATGCAGAGTTGACATTGAATCTTGCACAATGGCTCGAAAGAGGACTGGACAGGGGTGAACTGGTTTGACGGAGTACCAGATCCCGAACTGCTCCTACAGTTAACGTTCACTAGCGCTCAGAACAGCTGAATGATGGGATTGGCCAATGAGAGGCGTAGATGTCTACACAGCTTCCAGGCGCCCAGGTGCCGACAAATGCTGTGGATCGCGAATCTCAAACTCTCTGCTTACTTAGGCTCTACCAAATCTCCAGGAAGGAGTGCTTTGTAAAGAACGTACCTGGTTATCAACTCTCGAAGCCTATCATACAATACCTACTTTTTCAAAGCCACCATCAATGCGTGATAAAACTTCCCAAGCATGCGTGTACGGTCCTATGATGATAGTCGCAACTCCCATGATAGACGGCATAAAGGCGGTGCCACCTCAAGGTCCTCGACAGTTCACGTTTCCAGCAAGAGAATTTCCGTTCAGGCGTATGTAAAGCACTGCACTCATTTGCTGACGTTTCCAACTTTGTAGTCCCATCAAAAGAGTTGTAGAAGTGCATCAATTTCCTCGTAGTCTCCAGGAGTTTAGGTTGCTATGAATACTTCACGTCATGCATACCACCAATGCAAGAATATGTCCCAGCTCCCCAACGCCGCAACGACTAACATCACCCCATGTCCTAGGTTTTAGATCAGAGTACGCAAGGCAGATTTTACTCTAAATTGACGTTGTGCTCCCAAGTGTTTATAAGGCTAAGGTGAGACAGGACAACAAGATCTTTTGGGTTGGCGCTTAACGGGAAGGCGCAGATCAGTGGCGCTTGATCGAGGTGGACTGTGGACCATGTGGTCTACGGTGAATGACGGGTGGCTGAGTCTATTGTAGTACAGGCTCTATGTGGCGTCCTGTTAGAAAGTTTGGTTCTTGTGAGAGACAGGATTAGCATGGTCGGTCGTCGAAGAGGGGAAGATCGCCCAGAGAGCGTACAACAGTTGGTGTGATGGGTTGTTACTTTGAGGCCAACACATTCAGGCCTTCAGTGTCTGCTATTGTGGCACCCTTACGTGTCGAAAGACTGTGCTAAGGAGGTGAGACCCACACGGCGTAGCTCACCCATCTGCAAAAAGGGTGAGCAAGAGGCAAAAGTGGCATACTTGGATCTTTATGGTGCGGCTGTTGGACAACTGAATCAACAGCCCTATAGATTATCTTTGGTCCCTGTACACCTGCTCGCGTGCCAGCTTTCCCTACCCTAGCTTTGGGACAAGACTTGGGTTTTCTGGGCTGCTGGGCCTTATTCTCAAATCATCGCCGAGATTCATTACATTAATGTGTTGGGCGTTGGGCCCAACTCTTGTTACTTCTGACTGGAGTTTGTAGGTTGTTACTTGCCTGACCATGACGTGGCTCTGTACGTGAGGTCAGGCACGAGATGATGTTGAGGCAGCCCGCAATGCCAGTGCGTTGTCTCCAGGTTCCCATCGTGATGCATTGTGGCAGGCAACGCACTTGTACACGACTAGTAGCTGTGCTATTGTTGGCTGGTGGGGACCAATTGCCAAAGGGATACCGTCCGTAAACGCCCGAGCTTTCGTCCAGAAGATTTCCCCAGAAGAACAGCAAGGAGAGTATAGCAAGGAGAGTATAGCTGTTGCTCATGTGACAACATGCAAAGCAGAGGTACTCAAAGTACAACCACCTACTGTCCAGATCTTCAAATGTCGCGAGGATGCCAGATGGTGCCGGGGCTGGATCACTACTGAGATTGCCGTTGACGTCGAAATCGATACGCCCAGACGTTTTGTGCCCACATGGCGGCTATGATGCAGCCACGGACGCGGCTAAAACCACGCAGGTGGAACGCGTCGTACAAACAACGGCTACGGTGCTGGGGGGCAAGCGTCGAGCGGGGCAGGTTGGCGAAGCAGTGGAGACGAGCCTGAGTCGCAATACACGTGTCGATCGGGTAGGAGGAACCCTGGAGAGAGGCAGAGACATCGACTTGGGTGCGGTTCGTATGAAGGGGCCCGGGCTCGATTGGTCAGGTCATGCTTCCGCAAGCGTCATAGTCTGACGCCTGGTTGATAGCCATCCATGGATGCACCCACGGTCTGCTCCATGGACTGCGGACTGTTCTCACGACAGACAAGTCGCAATTGCTGTGTTTGCTGATTGCATGCAATGTGCACCACCGTGAGTTGTCCAAGATGTCACATTCAGCTCGCGTTGGTTTGGTGTGGGCAGGCCACGTCGCGGTGGGTGGATGGGGCCGGTCTGTCGAGCAGAGCAGTGGGCAGCCGTCAGCCGGGCCAATTCGCTGCCTGTGCCGCACGCCTGCAGCCTGTTGCCCACCTGATGGAGACTGAGGAGTTGCTGAAAGACCAAGACCAAGCCCCAGGCGTCCAGCCTTCCAGCCGGTGGAGGAACGAGCGTGTACGGTGTACGGGGAGAGTATGCCAACTGCATCGACGGCGTGCGCAGAGATGGCGGCCGTGCCAACTGGAAACATGATGTCTTGAATCCCTCGTTCATGGCGTACAGTGCATGCCCACCGAAGCCATGTCTCTGCCGGCCCCAGGCCTTGCCCAGGCCGTCCACTTCGGTGGGTGCGCGGGCGCGGGCGCCGTCCGCAGTTGAGGTGTAGCGTGGGTTGCCGGCGCTTACAGCTGGAGGTCGAGCAGTTCGCCAGCAGTTGCACCAGCTCTACGCCCGTCTCTCCACCGGCCCCAGGCGAATCACCACCACAACACAACTTTCTTTCACGCGCCGCGCCTCTCGAGCCTCGTTGCCGCAGCTGGTCTGCTATAAGCGTCGCCCCCCCTCTCTCTCTCTCTTTCCCCCGTGCCTCGTCGCCCTCGTCGCCCGCGCTTCCACACGTTCGCGCCGCGCTTCCCCTCCTGATTCGCCGCGCAAGAGGGCTTCTTTGGTCAGCCTTGCCTGCCACCACCCCTCGCCCGACGCACCAGTGATAGGCAGCCCGCTGGACGACCGGCCCAACCGCCATCGCAGGGGAGCCTCACCACGCGGCGCAGACCTGGCGCAGACCTGGCGCAGCCCATTGTTGTGTTTGGCATCCGGTCCCGCCATTGTGAGACGTAAGACATGGCAACCGCAACCCAGCTCATGCCGTCACCGAGCGGCCTCAAGTCCATGTCGGCCTTCAGCCCATACACCGACTCGCCCAGCTCGCCGGCAAACTTTGCGCACGTCTTCTCAAATAGGTGCGCTCGCCCTCGACCCTGCTCACTGTGCAGCGCCCGTGCTAATGGCCTCTCCAAGATCGTCAAACGCCTCGGACCATCTACAACCACCGCCCAGCCCATATCCGGCTACTGTCGACCCCTCGCCCGTCGACAGCAATGGAACCAGTCAGACAGACCACACCGATGTACGTACTGTCGTGGCCGTGGCCATGGCCGAGATCAAGCGCGGGGCTGACCCCACTACAGATTGAAGACGACGCACAGGTCAACCATCTCAGCGAAGATGGGATGAGCGACATCAGGTCCCCAGGCACCGACGACATCGTGAGCCCCGCCAGCCCAGAGAGCCAGCCCAAGCCGCACCGCCTCAACACGACCGTGCCCGTGCGCACGCGCGCCGACTCGGATGATGCTCCCCCCTCTGTCATCCACGCTCCCGACAATTTCAAGCAGTTTGTATGTCTTGTGCTGTGCACGTTGCATTCGCTGCATGCATACTGACTCTGCCCAGAACCGCGTCAATACATCTGACACGTCTTCGACCGCAAACACATCTGACAACACGGCTGTGGTCTCGCCGTCAACGCCAGAAGCAAACATGTTGCCTGAAGACGATGAAAAGGTCCGTACATTGCCTCGGGCTTTACTTCTAGGCTCCACTCCTAACTAACAGCTCGTAGCACCTGCAATCTGCATACACGACGCCAATCGACACCGCGGTCGCCTTCAATGGCCCCCCTGATCGCAGTACGCCACGTGCCCAAACTCGTCAAGACTACGATGAAGACCTTCAACGTCGCAGTGCCCGGATGAGCATTAATCTTGCAGATATCGCCGAACACGAAGACAATGCTCTCACGGAATCTTCAGCAAGCTCTATCATCGACCAGGACGACAGTGTGTCCTCGCACTCGCTAAGCGGTGAGTCGGCATCAATTGGTACGCAGACTATGGGCGAAGCGTTGCATGGTATAAATGAGTCTGAAAGAGAAGTGGCTGCTCTACATGGTGCCCTCAATGAGTGCTGGACGCTGTGTAACTCACTGGCAAAATTAAGTCAGCATCATCGACAACGTATGTTCCACTACTCTGGGGGACGAGCAGACATACAAGAGCACGCTTGGAGAACGTGCTGGAAGCTGTGCCAAAAGCTATACGATAGCCGCGACGAGGATCCCTCTGCGCAGACTAAACCTGTCCTCGAGCTGTGTCGGGACTTCTGTCAAGCACTTTTTGATGTGCGCCAACGCGGAGACGAAGCTTCCGATTCCGTGCTACGGGTGAGCTTTGAGTTGAACAACCACCTGTACAATGCCCACGACCGCACTTTACCCGAGACATTTCGCGAACGCACACTAGACTTCTACCTCACGTTATGTCATCGGCTCATGAAGCAGCGCACGTCTCTACCTGAAGAGACGGACTCCTTGTTGCACGCGTGCTGGTCGCTTGCAGAGATGCTCTTCAGCCTTCGTCAGAACAGTCGTGACGGTAAAGCTGCCGACGAGGAGCTCCTCGGCTCCGCTATCCAGGCCTGCTGGGAGCTGTGTGACTTGTTCCGGGAAGGGTGGACACAGGTGCGACCGGACCGGGGAACGCCACGGCCCACTCAGTACACCTTCTCGGGCGGTGCCAGTTCCGTGTCGCACTCTCACATGTCATACTCAGAGCGGTCGGGACGTTCCTCGAGTATGAATGAATCATATCATTCTGCGATCCAGTCCAGAAGACCGACACCCATGCAACCAGAAACTCCCACCACCATCTTTGACGATCGCGAAGAGTTCTCGCCTGCCGACGAGCCCAATGTTCCCAATATTCTGGTACTCGGTCCGGAGGCAGGTCTGACTCGCACACATGATCGCTGGTCCTCTGCGTCTTCCAATCTTTCTACCTACTCTGATGCGTCCGTGCGCACATCCTCGACAGCGACTGCAGGGCGGGAAGATCCGAATTTGATTCGACTGAAAGGTCTAATCATCAAGGCGGCCATCAACACAGGATACAACCGCCAGATCCCACTGCCTGATTTCATCCGCGCTCTCCCGTCAAACAGTTTTGGCACCATCCCCTGGCAAAGCCAGCTATTTGAGAGTTACAGGAAGCTCGTCTTGAGCGACCCAACCTTACGCACCGCACACGCTCAGCCTTTGCGCAGGTTGACGGCTCTCGAAATCGGCCGCTCTGTACAATGGCTGGCTCGGAGTGAGCAGTTCAAGTGGCTACGCGAACTGTATCGCTTCGTCTTTGGGAACTATCCCGAAGATTCTAGCCAACGTAACCTGATTATCAATGCATAGTGTGGCTTTCGCGGTATGCAAGCTTCTTCTTCATGTTTCATTTCCGTTCAATTGGGATGCTCTGTCCTGTTTTCCGCAATATACCCCCAACGCTCACTGTTTGTGCGCTGCCATCCATTTGGCAATCTTGCATGATTTGGCACGATGGTTCATCTAATTTTCGGACTCTTCTCTGTATATACTTGTTTATCTTTCTCCTGGCGGGCACTTCGAAGTCATGTCCATGCAAAGCTTACGGCGTATGTCAGTGGATGATGTCTATCAATGTCGCCGATGAGTCTTGATACGATCGATGAACGCGCCTACATAGACATGTTATAACTGCGGCAGGAGACTTTATAGTGATAGTTTCCTTTCCCAACACCCATATAGTGACTCTTGCTTCACAATGCTTGATTATCTAGGACTGGAGCGACTGCGATACGTGGTTGCTTCAACAACCACGTTTATTGACTATCGTTTAAAGATCGTAAATGGCATCTACTAGTGATGTTTTAGAAAGTGGTGATAGGTGATAGTAGCATCTTCAAGGCTCGAGACATATTGTTAACCTTGTGTTGGCTGATCCCCAGCTGTTAGGGTTTCCCATGAGAGTGGATGTGATCATGTGCCACCCCGGATTCAGCTACCCCAGGAACACGGTGCCTCGGCTCAACGCATCAACCCTCACATGCAAGCACGTCCGGCCTCCACGAGTTACATCGTCCTTGCCACACACACACACCGCGACATGATCATCTCGTGCGAAAGAATGTCCACGGCGTACAATGGCCGCTCAATCCACCCTCCGACAACCTCATGATCCTCTCCTCGAGCTCTACGACCGCTATGCCACGCTCATCAAGTCGCGCGTTCGAGGCGCATCGAAGACAACACAGCTGATATCAACAATCACACTACTCTTCACCATCATAGGCGCAGGCTATGGCGGCACACGATGGTTCAAAAGGCGCCGCGCGGAAAAGGAGACAGGCCGACGCCTGCTCAGAAGGAACAGCGGGCTCAAGAACAAGGACGGCTCGCGCACAATCTACGTACCCTACCGCGATTCTACGTCCAAAGTGACCATCAACCCAACCAAGCCGACGACTTTCGATGCACACAGGCGACTGTTCTTGCAACCTCCGCGCGTCACTCGCATGCCGGATCCGAATGATCCTCAAGCGCCGCCGCCGCCGGCCACCAAGCCTGGCTTGAACTTGGCGTTCCTGCATCAGTTCCTCTCGCTGCTGAACATTATGATTCCACGCTGGAGCAGCAAGGAGACGGGCCTACTGGTCAGCCACAGCGTCTTCCTGATGTTGCGCACATATCTCTCGCTCGTCGTTGCGCGACTAGACGGAGAAATTGTGCGAGACTTGGTTGCAGGCAACGGCAAGGCGTTCTTGTGGGGAATATGCAAATGGCTCGGTGTAGGCACATTTTCCTCGTACACGAATGCCATGATCAAGTTTCTGCAGAGCAAGGTCTCTATTGCATTTCGTACACGACTTACCCGGTACATTCACGACTTGTATCTCAACGATCACTTGAATTACTACAAGTTGCATAATCTGGATGGAGGAGTGGGTGTGGGTGCAGATCAGTATATCACTCAGGATCTGACACTGTTTTGTGCCAGTGCTGCGTCGCTGTATTCGAGCCTAGGGAAACCGTTTGTGGATCTGTGTGTGTTTAACTACCAGCTTTACCGGTCCTTGGGCCCTCTGGCACTGACGGGACTGCTGAGCAACTACTTCCTCACCGCGACGATTCTGCGACGACTTTCACCGCCGTTTGGAAAGCTAAAAGCAGTAGAGGGTCGAAGAGAAGGCGAGTTCCGAGCATTGCACTCACGACTCATTGCCAACGCCGAGGAAGTGGCTTTCTACGGAGGCGACCAAATGGAAAAGCACTTCCTAGAACGTGGATTCAAGGACCTCAAGCACTGGATGGAAGACATCTACAGTCTCAAAATCCGCTACAACATGCTGGAAGACTTTGTACTCAAATACTCGTGGTCAGCATTTGGCTACCTCGTTACATCTCTGCCCGTCTTCCTACCAGCCTGGGGCGGGCTAGGGGGTGCCCCGGAGCTATCCGGAGGCGAGAAACCACAGCGAGAACGAAGTCGCATGAAGGACTTCATCACGAACAAAAGACTTATGCTCTCCCTCGCCGATGCGGGTGGTCGGATGATGTACAGCATCAAAGACCTCTCTGAGCTAGCTGGGTACACTTCGCGGATTTATACACTCATCAGCACTCTACATCGCGTTCACGCAGATGCGTATTTCCCTCCGCCAGGGACCCGGCCAGAATTGTACTCTGTATCTGACGTCCAGGGCACAATCCACAAAGGCTTTGATGGCGTACGTTTAGAACACGTTCCCATCGTCGCACCTGCGCAGCACCCCATGGGCGGTGACGAGCTCATCGAGTCATTAAACTTCATTGTGCATTCTGGAGAGCATTTGCTCATCACTGGACCTAACGGCTGTGGCAAGAGTGCCGTCTCGCGCATCGTGGCAGGCTTATGGCCAACGTTCCGTGGGCTTGTCAGTCGCCCGCGATCCATTGGCATGGACGGCATCATGTTCTTACCTCAGAGACCATACTTATCCACAGGCACACTACGCGATCAAGTCATTTACCCACACACCGACGCAGACATGAAAGATGCCGGTCGTCGCGACATTGAACTCTCGCAGGTCCTGGAGGAGGCAAAGCTAGGCTACTTGCCAGATCGCGAGGGTGGCTGGGACACGAAGAAGGTGTGGAAGGATGTGTTTAGTGGGGGAGAGAAGCAGAGGATTCAGATCGCGAGGTTGTTGTATCATGAGCCGCGATATGCGTTCTTGGATGAGTCGACGAGTGCGGTTAGTAGTGATGTTGAGGGGTTGATGTATGAGAGGGCGAAGGCGAAGGGGATTAGTAAGTTGCATCCATCTCCTTGTTTGTTTGCATGTGCAGGACTAATGCTCAAATAGCACTCATCACCATTTCAACTCGTGCGTCGCTGAAGCGTTACCACACGTTTTCCCTTACCCTTGGGCTCGGAGACTATGGCGGCGAATGGGAGCTGCAGCGCATCGGTACGTTGGAGGAGCAGTCTTCGGTGGACAAGGAGCTCGCTGAACTTCGCGAGAGGTTGGCAAAAGTGGAAGAGTGGAAGAAGAGGAGAGATGAAATTGTAGAGGAGTTGAATAAGGTGTGGGTAGAGGGGGAAGATGGTAGTAGTGGAAAGGAGGAACTGGCTCCTCCACCGTATCTTGCTAATGAGGTGAAGGAGAGTGACCAGCTGAGTGGATTTGAGGGGCGTGAAGGTGGCGAGAGAGATGAGAGAGTTAGAGGGGATAGTGAGGATTTTGAGGCGTCTAGTTAGATGTAGGATGGCTGATGTATAGTACGATTCACGAAATTCTAGAATTTGATACTTGTTGATCGTGGGCTTTTGTACACTTAAATTACCTAGATTTCTGTCTGCTCAATATCCCCACCAAGGGCCCCTTGTATAATACCCTCGCGTTCATGACTACAATGAGACAGGAGACGTGGCATAGGCAGAGGAGTCGTCTAGTGATAAACGCAACACGATCAAGTAGTTACCACAAAAGCCATGAACATATTGCAAGCAATAACCTACTTTTCCGCCCCAAGTCTAACCCCCCAAACCCCATTCAACCACCCTAACACTTCCTCCACTGCACAAACAAACTCGAACTCACCCTCGCACTCTCCTTTGTCTGCGCCAAAACCCCACTCCCAGCCGCCCCCAACGGACTCAACGCAACCTCCGAATTCACATTCAGCGCCGCCTCCCCCCCGCACTCAGACCACACACTCACACCCACATCATCATTCTTGTAATACCGGCCCTTGAACGGCCCCGGGACAGTCAACGTGGTAGACGTCTGGTCCTTGTCGCCAGAAAAGTAATATGTACTTTTTACCACGCCGGTGATGCCTGCGTCGAGGTCGCCGTAGCCGGTGTAGTCTGCGCTGAGGAGGCTGAAGGAGTAGCCTGGGGTGAAGGAGAGGGCGAGGGTGAGTTGGCAGTTTTTGCGGGAGAGGGTTATGTCGGTTGAGGGGCCGGTTTTGGCGGTGAAGGCTTGGGTGAAATCTGTGCGGGGTGTTAGGTATGGAGAGGGAAGGTGTTGGTTGATGGAGATGCTTACAGATGGGGAGGACTTTACTGTCGGTCCAGCTCACGTCGATACTTCCTTGCGGGCAGCCTGAGCCACCGGAGACAACGTTGGTGATCTTGAAGGCTGGTGGGGCGATGTTTGTGGGTGCTGCTAGAGCGGTGGCTGCAAGTGCTAGTGTTGGGAGTGTGTACTTCATTGTGCTGGTGTAGCGAGGAAGAGTCGATGAGGGCTTTGTCGAATTCAAAGTAAAAGCTTCAAGGAACATGCAATGACTTTGACTTGCATTAAACTTTTTGAGATGTCGATGGAGGATGGGTTTCGCTCCCACAATAGGGAGATTCGACCTTCTTCTTATATGACCATGAGAGGTTCTACACCAAAGATCCAGAACCTTCATAGCACGATTTCTACGATACCGCGCTTTCTAGACCTCGAGAAAGTAAATGACCCGGTGTCACGGCCCGCACATGAACAACGCTCTCATTGGCGAATGCAACGTGAACACTGGCGAGAGATAACAGTTCGCTACCATATCGACACCCGGTCCTCGTCAATTTTATCGCTGGCCCGGAGGTAGCTGCAAACCTAGTATGGTTCTCATGCTCACACTATAACATTTGCCCGCCGATAGTGCTGTTGGCCATGTACACGGGACGCAGCCGAGAACCGAACATAGCCATCAAGCATACCATACGATAGGGATACTTTGGGTCAGGAGCTATTCCTCGCCCTCACGTCTAGAACACTTGGAAAATCCGGGGGTTAGCTTTAAAGAATGCGATTGCGAACCGCCCGGTCCAAAAATAGGCCACAAGCGTGACAACAAGCATGGTCGCAAACTTTTCGAGAGGCGAGGAGTTGTATATAATAGATTGGAAGACCCAGGTCGAGGTCGCGAACCGAACGGCTGCGGTTGATTGTATGCTAGGCTGTATTCCTGGGGGGAAGCTTGACCGCGCTTTAGCGAGCGGGTGGGATCATTAAACGTCTTTTCTTCAGGTCGAAGTTCGCCACTAAAGCGTTGCGAGGTTGATTTTGGCTGTTCGTATCTTTCATCAACGGGTATATCGGTGTTGTGCTAGCTGTTCGCTTTTAACTTGGGCGGTTACTTCGGGTTGCTATTGCTGGTGTGCATGCGCAAGATGGTGCGACTTCTGCCCTAAAACTTAAGTTGGTGTGAAGAGCTCACATGCGATTCTCTCCACCACAGGGTAAATTGCTTGAGATGGCTGAGCTTTTGACATGGTGGTAGTTCGCTCCGATATAAGGACGTTGTCTTGTTGGGGTATTACCGAGGCTGTCTTATGAGGTCTGCATCAAGCATTTTTGAAGCAGGAGCACACCAAGAGACATTCCAGACCTCGTGGGTCTCTGTAGCCGCTCTGCATATGCATCTGATACTGCATAAGGAAGGTTTGCGCCGTGGGCTAAAGCGCCCTAGCTGGGTCTATTAACTCGATGACACCGGGGGAATCAGCTGGTACTTGATGAGACAGTAGGCTACTAGGGACGATTCGTAATGCATACAGGTTCGATTCTTGTGGCTGCGCCTTTGCATTAAGTAATGTGGTGATCCAGAGTTATGTTGACTTGTGCGTCAACACGTGCCCAAGTGTGCTGACAGAGTCAGGTGCTAAACAAGGCCTGGCTAGCTCCTCAGCTTCATCTGCTCCATCTTTCCTTTCGTTATGCATCTAAGTCACGCCCGTATCCTGGTATGTACCCCGCCTCATCTCGTGTAAAGCAACGTTGACTCAATTCTCACAGGTCGAAGCGAAATGCCGTGCCCTTTTCCCATAGTCCAAGAGTACCGTATGATAGGCAATCCAAAGTCTATCCACTTCGTCTCGTGTGGGCGGTCTTGATCCACATGGATCCCGACAACCGTCGGAACTAGTCCAAGGTCGACTCGTTGTCCGCTACTCAACTGTTTCTGGATACATACAGGATGCCCTATCTCAAGAGGACCGCTCCCAAGGTTGCTAAAGCAATTGTTATCCACATGCGCCACCAGCACATTCATGCCTCAATTTCACCGAGATGGTGCCGCTGGGGGTGAATCAAATGTTCGTGGACACTGTTCACGGATCGGATTTGAACACTGGCAGTCATCTCCGGACTGAGCTCTAGCAGCAACGTCCGTAGCCGGACCAAGAAATGTCTCGACGCACATACAAACATCGTACTTCGAGCCCGGGCCGAATGACAAATCTGGCACAAAGACATCACCGGTTCACAGAAGCGGCAACGTGCCGTCTGCACAGTCCTCAGCCCTGCCAATGAAGGGGGCTGGGAAGGCTGTGCGACGACTAGTTTGCTACTTGTGCCCCGCGCTTCTCCATGGAGGTGGGGTAAAGGGTATCAGCCAAGTCCCGTAGCCAGACCTAACTGTCACGTTTACGGCTGGTGCCCTTACCGAGGATAACAAACGAAGGATCGCGCGTAGTTGGTGAATTTCAGGTGGCGAGTTATAGCCTGCTAGAGGGCGCCCTTAAGAAGAGGGATGGCGCCCGCTTGGTACTCCTGACCTCATATTTGCATTCCTCCCAGCATCACATCCGCAATCATGTCTCCAGGAAAGGTGTCCACTCTCGACTTTGAAAAATTCTACAACATCATTGATGGCAGACAACGCGGCTCCGACAAGATCCACCGCGGTGTCAACCCTGCCACTGGAAAAGAGCTCTGGGATGTCCCCATTGCTAGCGAGCAGGATCTAAACGACGCTGTAGCGGCTGCGAAGAAGGCCTTCCCTGCGTGGAGGGAACTGGGTCTGGAGAAGAGGAAAGAGACCCTCAGCAAGTTGGTGGACCTTTACAACCAGCACACAGATGAATTCACAAACTTGTTATGCCTTGAGTCAGGCAAGCCGGTACGTTCTAACCCCTTAAGCTGTTGACAAAACGAGCTCATGATTTGCAGAGGAAGTTTGCCGCTATGGAGGTTGGCGGTGTGTCAGGATTCATCGAGCACCACCTTACACTCGAAGTTCCCAGTGAGAGCTTTGAGGACGACGAGAAGACAGTTTACACAGAGTATACACCACTTGGTGTTTGTGGAGGTTAGTAAGATACTCTATCTCGGCGACAAAGGTACTAACTGCGTCTAGCCATCTGCCCATGGAATTTCCCCCTCATCTTGTCTTGCGGAAAGATCGCCCCAGCCCTCATGACCGGTAACTGCATGATCGTCAAGCCATCGCCATTTACTCCCTACACCGCTCTCAAATTTGCAGAGCTGGCACAAGAGGTTCTCCCTCCCGGTGTCCTCCAGGTAGTCGGTGGCAACAACGACCTTGGTGTTTCACTGTGCAAGCATCCCGACGTTGCAAAGATCTCCTTTACAGGCTCCATCGCCACTGGAAAGAAGGTCATGGAGACTTCAGCAAAAACCCTGAAGCGCGTCACCCTCGAGCTGGGAGGAAACGACGCCTCCATCATCCTGCCCGACGTCGATATCAAGAAGATTGTGCCAGAAGTTGTCATGGGTGCATTCCAGAACAGCGGCCAAGTATGCGTAGCAACAAAACGCATCTACATCCACGAGTCCATTTACAAGGAGTTTGTCCAAGAAATGGTCAACGTCACCAAGACATTCAAGGTCGGCAACCCCGACGACGGCGACAACGTACTCGGTCCCGTTCAGAACAAAATGCAATACGATCGTGTTAAGGAGTTCTTTGCCGACAGCAAGGCACAAGGCTACAAGTTCGCTGCCGGTGAAGCCGATATCCAGGCATCAAAGGGATACTTCATCCAACCCACCATCATCGACAACCCTCCAAATGACTCCTGGATCATCCAAGACGAACCTTTCGGACCTATCGTCCCTACACAGCCGTGGTCAGATCTTGAAGAGGTCATCGCGCGTGCCAACGATACAAACACTGGTCTCGGTGCCTGCGTGTGGGGCAAGGACGTCGAGAAGGCATCAAAGATTGCGCGACGACTGGAAGCTGGTTCCGTGTTTGTCAACTCGTTCGAGAAGCCGACGCCACAGGCTGTCTTTGGTGGTCACAAGGAGTCCGGTATTGGTGGCGAGTGGGGCAAGACTGGGCTGCTGGCCTACTGCAACCCGCACGTTATTCATGTCTACAAATCGTAGATACTGCATGAGAATGCCGATGTAACTAATGAATTGTAATGATTACTATGTTGTTGATGATTACTACACTGTTGTTGTTTTTTGAAGTTGTGCAGAGGATTGTGTTTACTGATCATAGAATTCCGAATCTGGGTACACTATCTTTGGTGTGGCGTCCCTCGTGACTTGTATTTCCAAGCTTGTTATTGTGAGTGGCACCGGCACTTCTGATCTTGATATTGGTATTTTTTTTGTAAGCCTATACACATCATCACAAAATGGAGGGTCAGATGATCTGTTTGACTGGTCTTCGAGTAGCACCTCAGGAAGAAGCTCGCACTTCTTGAGCATGTATTATGTCTTTCAGCAGCTTGTACCAGCAGTTCAATAGCAATCTGTAGCCTCTAGTTTCTAAGTAGATACGGTTATGCTAGATAGTACAGACTGTAAACTGGCTTTATCGTGTAGTAGACCTATGATTTACTGTTATCTGACATCAAGGGTGGCAGGGGCACGATCACAAACGTTGTCAAGTCTATCATCCAGCCTTGGAAACGTGCAAATTCACTCATAGCTATGGTACACAACATGTATGATCGGGTATATATAGAAGAACTTTTATACTCATCCACACAACTAATATATACGACGAATAATGACTCACTCTCCTCTGAACCCCTCTTCTACGCAAGAGCACCACACAACCCATTATATGCCTCCTTTGCCTTGTAACTACCATCAAACAACAACGGCGTATCCTTTGCACGCCAACTATCCGGATCCGCAACCCCCCAGACCGTAACCCCGACACAATTCTCCACATCCAAACAAGCCCCAACTGCCGTCTTATAGTCCGCCGCCGCCGCACCTTTAATATCCAACTCAGTAATCGCACACTCGTCCACCACATCGCACAGACTCTTCAGCGCAGCGGGGAAATCAGCAATAGGCCAATTGTTCGCGAGGTGGGACTGCGAGCCGATGCCGTCAATGGGGACGCCATCTGCAACCCATTGTTTTACTTTGGACACCATGGCGCGGGTTTTGGCGTACGAGGCGGAATCAAGGTTGTAATCGTTGATGTAGAGTTTAGCATTTGGATCCGCGGCACGCGCAGTGTTGAATGCAAGAGCGACGAAATCCTCACCCAGGACGTTGTAGAAGACGGAGGAACGGAAGGATCCGTCTTCGGCGAAGATTTCGTTGACAACGTCCCAGGCGTAGACTTTGCCGGCATATTGGGACATTAGTTTTTTTATGTGCGAGACCATTACGTCTTGGAGGATGGACTTGGAGGTAATGGAGGACACCCAGGTGGGAAGCTGAGAGTGCCAGACTGTGGTGTGCCCGCGGATGAGCTTGGAATTGGTGGTGGCGAAGGAGACGAGGGCGTCGGCGTTGGAGAGGGTGAATGTGTTTTGGACGTTTTCTGTGGCGTCCCATTTCATGCTAGTGGGGGTGGTTAGTATGTTGCATTTTCTTTATTGAGGAGTTTGGAAGCTGTGGGCTTGATCAGAGGGGGACGACGTACCTGTTCTCCGGCGTGACTTGGCCAAAGTTGTCAATGACAATCTGTTTAGTGTCTCCCTTTGCAAGGACGCCACTGTCGGTGGCAACACCAATGTACTTTTTGCCATGTGCTTTGAACACAGCATCGAGTGAGCAGTCAGCTCCATTCTTTCCACTTCCCCCAGTGTTAGGAGCAGAACTGGAACTCGGCGCAGCACTAGCTACCGCCGAAGATGCAACGACAACAGCGGACGAAGTTGCCGCCGGCTCTACAACAGTAGCCAACGTTGTTGGAACGGCTGATTCCGAAGCATCACCCGAGGGTACCGGTGCAGCAGAAGGTTCAACGACGACACTGGTCGCATTGTCGGATGGTACTGGTGCAGCAGAGGGCTCGCTGGCTACGGCCGTAGTACCAGCAGTCGGCGCAGGAGCGTTTCCGCCATCCTGACCGGCAACACATTGGCTGTAGTAATCGTTGTACTTGGTACAGGTCCAGCCATCGGCACACGCCGTCTCGCCAGTATGGGTCACGCCGCCACATTGGCCATAGGGCTGTACAGCGGCGAGAACGGCAGTCGTGGACGTGAGGCCGATGACAGCGAAGTAGATGGAAGATCCGCGGATATGCATCTTGGCGTTTGGATTTCTATGTCTTTGACGATGTAGATGTGAGGAGAGAATGTAAAAAGACTAGCTTTTCGAAATAGAAGGAGGATTGATAGTGGTCAAGTTAACGAAAGTACGGAAGCACGCTCCCAAAGAATGTAGTGAAAAAGAGAGTGGACGGATCGAAAAAAGCGATCAAGAATTGCGGACCAGACGGATAACAAAGCGATCTGGTGTAAGTGCAGACAAGCTTCTTATATGAACATCGCAAGATTCCAGACCTGTAGGATCCGGTGTATGAGCCGATGGTGGTTAGTACTGAGGGCGTTGTTTCATGAAACCCATGAAACACCACCCTGGAGATCATTACAGGACAGGAACAACCAATTCATCCGTGTTTCCCAACAGCTGCATAACGGAAAAAATAAAGCTGTGCCCTAGTCTGATAATCGCGGAGGATATCTTGAGACTGGGACAATTTACGCGGCCATGCTAAGCGGCGTAGTCACTATATTTCGATGCGTGGTAGAGTTGTTTCGAACCGAAATCCAGGTTTGACACTTCATGCGCGGCCCGCGCCTCCAACCGAGCAAGTTAGACATATACACAATCCAAGCCCATTGTAGCTAGAGGGTGTACTGTGGCGTATTACTTTACTGCGTAGTATGCCGCCGGTTACTATGCAACCGTGAAAACAGGCAGTCAAGCATCACAAGCTTGGGAACGGTGGCTATTTAGTCAACAAAACAGTAAAGCTAAATAGAGGTATCCCTATGATACGCCCAACCTCAAGCTAACAGCCCTCCGATGAGCCTCCAATTCTTCGACGCGTGCAAGCTCCATAACTGCAGCGCCAACATTCTCAAGCCCTTCTCTAGTTAAGTGAGAACTTGTAATGTGCTTGACGTATGACGCCAAATTGACACCAGAATATTGCTTTGCATATCCGTATGTTGCTGCACCACACGTTAGCGACCATAACCCAAGAACACAAATTAAGATAAAACTTACGCAAAGAGTGGTTGACCCCTGCAGAGTAGTCACCCACACTCTCAGGCGTCCATTTACCCACAAACACACTACCGGCATTCTCCACCAAGTCTACAACCTTCTCTGCGTCCTCGACCTGCAGAATGAGATGCTCGGGTGCGTACTCGTTGCTCAACGTCATTGCCTCTTCAATCGTGCTAACGGCGAGTGTGATGGAGTGCTCAATCGCGCCACGGACGATATCTACACGTGGAAGCGCCATAGCTTGGTTGTGAAGCTCGTCTTCAATCGCAGCTAATTGAGATTCATTCAGTCCAACGGCGATCAAGATGACCTGCGAGTCTACACCGTGCTCGGCTTGACTGAGCAAGTCTAACGCGACGAACGCTGGATTGGCGAAAGCATCTGCAATCACCAAAACTTCACTCGGTCCTGCGGGCATGTCGATGCTCACACCAGCGTTTGTATCGTTGGAGACGTGCATCTTTGCCGCGGTTACGAATTGGTTGCCAGGTCCTAGGATCTTGTCGACCTTGGTAACACTTTCGGTGCCGTAGGCCATTGCTGCAACAGCTTGCGCGCCTCCAGCGAGGACAATGGATTCTGCGCCAACCTTGTGAGCGACGTATACAACCTCTGGTGTTACTTTGCCATTGGATCGTGGAGGCGTTGCGAGGACGATCTTCTTGCAACCAGCGACCATGGCCGGCACACCCAGCATGAGTGCAGTGGATGGCAAAACGGCAGTACCACCAGGAACATAGAGACCAACACGCTCGATAGGACGAGCAAAACGTGAACAGATGATGCCTGGCATTGTCTCCACTCTCAATGGTTTATCCTCTTTCTGTGCCGCGTGGAACTTGCGAATATTCTCAAAAGACACATCAATGGCTTTTGCGGTTTCAGGCGCTAATTGCATCAGCTCTGGAGGGAAAGGCGCTCTGAGAACAGGTGATGTCAATGATGTTGCCTTCTCGAATTTGTGCGTATATTCAAGTAATGCGGCATCTCCTCTTGTTCTTACAGCCTCGATGATGGGCTTGCAGATGTCGATGATCTTTTCGCTGCCACGCTGAGATGGCCGTTGTAGCGCAGCGGTGATAGTTTCTGGGGTTTCGTTGGCAGTAATATATCTCCTCATGGCGATGCGACCGTCTCGTGTGCCTGCAGGGTCATCTTTGCTCTTGGGTACCGATGCAGCTTCCTTTACAAGCTCTTTTGTGCTCGCGCCATTGGTCGTGCCGTTACTAGAGCCGTTGGAAGTGCCATTCGTTGCTGCTGCTGCTTGTGCAGCAAATGCTGGTTTGGCATCGCCCTGACGTCTCTTCACCTTGATGCTTTTAGCATCGAGATTGCGCTCAACATCCTCCAACGAGACTCCAGCAGCCACGCACTTTGTCAAGGCGAAGTAGAAGAGGTCCGCGGCTTCAAAGGCGACTTCTTGCTTGGTCTTCGCGTCGCAAAGTTCTGTCGCTTCTTCCAGGATTTTGGCTCTTAGCAGTTGCTCATCGTTAAACAGTCGCGCAGTGTATGAGCCTTCTGGTGCAGAAGCCTTGCGACTTTGCAGTGTCTTCTGGAGACGCGATAGTCCACTGTATTCGCCGAAACAAGTGGGGGTTGCCAAATGACAGAAGCCCCTACCCTTTTGGCGCACAACAAATTGTAGGCAATCGTTGTCACAGTCTAGTGACAAGGAGACGAGCTCCTGCACATCTCCACTGCTCTCGCCCTTGTACCACAGCCCCCGCTTCCGGCTCTGGTATACGCCCCGCCCAGTTCGCAGACTCTCCGCAACGCTCTCCTCACTGCTGTATACGAGCCCAAGAGCCACGCCTCGCTCGTCGGTCACCAATGTTGTGTACAAGCCGTCTGGTCGGTCGCTGGTGGCGTTGGCCATGAGTAGCTTCGCAACGCTCAATGCGCCAGGCTGCTTTTGCGCCTCGACGGTAAGGTTCTCGGCGGGTATAATCGGTATGGTGGACAGTTTGGTGAGTCTCAGTACGCTCTCCAGATCGGCCTTTGCGAATGACACGAAGACATTGGGTCTATCTGTCCCGTAGTCCTTCAGCCATGCCTCTTGTAGTTCGATATCTCTGACCTGGTGGGTGTAGATGTCGACCTGTGTCCCTGCGATTGACTCGATGACCTGCTCCTTGGTGCTGCCCGATACTGAGAGTACCAGTCGGCCCTGGTCAATTTTCTTTGCGATGAGCGCGTCGAGCTGCTGGCGGGTGACAAAGACCTTGGCCGCGCCAGCATCGAGGAGGCACACGATGTCGTCGATTGCGGTGATGGCGTCGACGCCGAGGTAGTTGGCGAAGCGGCCAACGGATTGCTTCAGGTGAGACAGCGCCTGGTCGACTGTGTCGTCGGTGACTCGAACGAATACATGGCCCACGTAGGGCAGTGCGTCGGCATTGAGGCCCTGGGTCGCACTGGCGTAATTAGCCAAGTCAATGGCAGCGATTAAAGCTGGAGCCATGTTGACGCGACAAAGGCTACAATGGCACGCTGAGAATGGATTGTATATGGCTTGGAAAAGTAGAGTTGTGAGTCGACCATCAGAAAAAGATCTAGATTAGCCTGCAGCTTCTTGTCATTCGCACGCGCGGGGTGCTCCGATCTGCCCCACCATGCAGTCCATGACGCCACCAGCCGCCTCGTCGCTCCCTTGGGCATTTTCCATGTCGTCCATCTTCGACTGCATCATCCGATTACTGATCAGGGCAAAGCCTCATGTTGGAGTACTCTGTAAGTGCAGAAGGTACCTCCAGCATTGTGCATTTGTTCAAGGATCGCAGCCTCGGCCGACCAACAGGACAGCACGCACGTCTCGTACGTAGCAGTCCCCCACCCCACACTGAAGTAACCGGAACACAATACCGTTCGCCTCGGATGGTGCTTTAGATCCGCGCCTGGTCTGTCGTGACTCGTCACTATGGTTTATAGAGTATATAACAAGTATATAGCCGTCTCCAAGTTACTCCTATATCTGGTCCACTCCCTCCGTCTTTGTCTCTCACAGACTAACATCGTACATCGTTCCCATCATGTCTCAATACTCACCCCCCAGCACCGCAAGGCCCTTTACCCTCCACGTCTCAGACGAAGACTACTCCTCATGGCGCCAACTCCTCCAGCTCTCCAAACTGCCTCCCGTCACCTGGGAAAACCAACAAGAAGACGGTCGTTTCGGGACCTCACACAAATGGCTGTCAGACACCAAAGACTACTGGCTCAACACGTTTGACTGGCGCGCCCAAGAAATTCACATCAACTCCTTTCCAAACTACAAGATGCAAATCGAAAACGTCGACGTGCACTTTGTCGGTCTCTTCTCTGCCAAAAAGGATGCGATTCCAATAATCTTCATGCACGGCTGGCCAGGTAGTTTCATAGAGTTTCTGCCCATGCTCGAGGTCATACAAAAGCAGTTCAAGGGCAAGGAGTTGCCATACCATATTGTTGTTCCGTCGCTGCCTGGCTACACACTTAGTACTATTCAAACCGCAGACAAGAACTGGACAATGGGGGATAGCGCGCGGATTATGAACCAACTCATGTTGAATCTGGGGTTTGACAAGTACATCGCGCAGGGCGGCGACGTGGGGAGTTTTATAGCGAGGATGCTATCGCAAGACTACGAGGCATGTTTAGGGTGTCACCGTAAGTTCTTAGTTGTCTGCTTGATTTGCATGGATGGGGTTATGGGTTATTGAATTCTCATTTGGGAGCAGAACTGACTGATTTGACTGATTAACTGACATACCACACTTAGTGAACATGTTCACTGTTCCCGACCAACCCGACGAAAGCAACCTCACCCCTTTTGAAAAAGAAGCCGTCGATCGCGCCGCAAAATGGCGAACCACAGGAACGGCCTACGCCCAAGAACACGGCACAAGACCAAGTACCATCGGCGCCGTCCTCTCCTCCAGCCCCCTCGCTCTCCTCGCCTGGTAAGTCCTGCTCCCATCTCCCTCCCCACCCCTCTTCCCCATCAAACTCCCACCCATCCTAACAACATCAACCCCCAACCAGGATCTCCGAAAAATTCCTCGCCTGGCCCGACCCCTCCACCCCCCCAGCCCTCCCTCAAATCCTAACAAACATCTCCCTCTACTGGTTCACCTCCTCCTTCCCCTCCTCAATCTACCCTTACCGCCAACTCTTCACCACAGACCCTGCTCATCGCCCTACCTACAAATACCTATCCAAGCCTACGGCTTTCAGCTTTTTCCCGTGTGAGTTGGCGCCAGGGATTAAGAGTGTATTGGAGAAACATGCGAATTTGGTGGGGTACGTGCAGCATGATAAGGGAGGGCATTTTGCCGCGTTGGAGGTACCGGGGGTTTTGTGGGGGGATGTGGAGGAGTTCGTTGAGGGGGTTTGGAAGGTATGAAATATCTTTCCTTTTTCTTTTGGTGGGTGGGTGTGGAGATGGGGCTGACGGTTTTGTGAAGGAAGCGGGTGTCTTGTCGAGGTTGTAAATGTGAGGATTACAGGGTTGATTTGAAGGATGTGGAAGTAGAATGTGGACTTGGTCCTTATGAATCAAGTCTTGCTCATAAACTCATGTGCGTTCTTCGGCGACTGTCCCAAAAGCTTGCATTCGTTGAGGCTGTCTGATGCGCACGTCAAGCATATTCCCATCTAGCCAGTAATACACAATTATGAATACCCAATCAACTACTGTTCATCCTCACTCTCCTCATCTACCTCTTCATCACTAAGATCCATCTCCAAATCCTCCTCCTCTCCCTCCTCAGACGCGGCTCTAAACTCCTCCTGCGTATCCTTCTCGTCCGCCCGCTCAGCTTGCTTCCTCTTCTTATCATCCATCTTCCTCGCATCTTCCAACATCTTCGCCTTGGCCTCTCTCGACTTCCTCTGTCCAGCCACATACGCACCCAATGGCGTTTTATCCCACTCCAGCTCTTTCAGGAAGCCCTCTACGCCCGCACGGTCATTGGGCGCGAAATCAATCTTTGCACGCTTCTCCTCCACCCATCGAGAATTTGCTTCGAGTTTCTGCACAAGCAGGGCTACAAGCGAACTAATCTTCGCATTACGATTACCGCTGCTCTTCTTCGTCATGGCTTTGACCCAGCGCTTGAGCGTCACGATGACGGGAAGTGCTAGTTCGGGGAATGCAATGTTCTTAGTCCAGAGGATGAAGAATTCGGCTAGGAGCTCGGCGACTTGCTCACCGACACCGTCTTGGTAGATGCGTGTTCGTAGGTAGGCCTTTGTGGCGCGAATCGTGGTGCTGAAGTCGAGGGCTTTCAAGGTACTCGGCTTCGGTGGCTTCTTCATCTCTGCGGAGCTGAGCACCTCGATGAGTGCGGGTGCAAGAGGAATGTATGTCGCTGTTGCGGATGAAATTCGAAGGAGGGAGCGGACAAGCTGGAAGCGAAGAGGGAAGTATTGTGCGGTTGGAATCAGGCGCATCGCACCGAGTGTGACCTGGACAACAGGGTAAATGAGTGGCCGAAGTGGCGAAGGCTTGCCAGATTCCGCCTCGCGCAGGGACTCGCAATGCGCTGCAACAACGCGGGACCAAAAGTCTAATGAGTGGATGTACTGCCAGTTGTACACGGTCTTGTATGAGTCCTTGGTCTTGTTGGTGATGCTTGTTCGTAGATGTATAGCAAGTTGACGGATGAAACCAAAACCTGTTGTGTAGCCAACTGTGGGATCGATGCCCCAGAGCTCAGAAGCGGTGTTCTTCATCAGGTTGATGCCCTGGATGTTGTGGACTGTGGTGTTCCTTGCACCCTTTACAAGGCCCTGGTAGACTTGCTTCAGGACAGCCTCGCGTATACTGGGATCGCCAATGACGAGCAGCCGGCGCAGTACTAAGAAAGCGGACAGTCGGCTCATCTCATTGTTTGCAGAGTCTGCCCACACGGACGAGACCGACCGTATGACTTCGCGCACAATCTTTTTGAAAGACAGAATGTATGGTAATAGCGATGACAGCGAGTCCAGCGTCATTCGCAGTGTGGACGCATCAGACAAGTTCTCCAGTAGATGGTGTATGGAGACGGTGTGCGATTTGAGGAGTGGCGTGAGGGTGCGGAACTTCTTCGACTCGGTAGGCACGCGACTAGTAATGTTAGTTGAAGTGTATGCTGAGGATTTTAGAGTAAACTGACATTTTGCCTCCAGCGCTCTCCTTGACAGGCAGATGATGTTGGAGAACCTTTGGAACGAGCTGAAGCGTGCTGACGAGGACCTCATGGTACACTGGAGCATGTTAGAGCCGTATTGTAGTGATAGACCATGGCATCATTACCTTCTGGGTCTGAAATGGTGTACTTGTAGTCCTTTCCAGCCTGGTCGTCGTTCAGATGTGCAGCTGCGCGGAAAGCTAGAACGACTTCCTTCATAGCCCGCAGAGACGACTTGGACTCCATGGACTCCTTCCACTTCTGGACGGTTTTCCTTGTAAGTTCATTGCTCCCTGCAGCTTCGCTTTCGTCATCTGAGACCTCCACAGCCTTCTTCTTCTTTCTTGGTGTGGCTTCGTCCTCACTGGCACTGAGCGTGTCGATTTCAGCGAGGTCGGCGTCTTCGGCAAAGTCGAGCAGTTCGGCATCATTCTCCTTCAGGTATTTGTAGAAGGCGGGATCCTTGCTCGCGAGTCCAGCAAGCTGCTCCTTGTGTGCATCAGCATCGTCGCCCGAATCGCTGTCAGACGCAGATTCGTCGCCAGAGGCTTGCGCCTCGGCCATTTCTTGGTCTGAACCATCCGCGGCAGCATCGACAGGAGTGCGCTTTCGCTTGCCCGTTTTGGCCTTTGGCTTCTTATTCATCTCTGGTATCTGGAAGCCGCCCTGGAAGAAGTGGTCCATGGACATGTCGCCGAAGCCGTCGTCTTTGGCGCCATTGGACTTGGGCTTTGCGCTGGCGTCGCCTTCGAGTTCCTCTGCTTTGGCATTGTCTCTGGCCTTGCGCTCCTTCTTCTTCACGTCCATCTGCTTCTTCTGCTTGATCTTGGCGACATCCTTGCGGCGCTTGATGACATCGTGCAGCTTGTTCTTCTCAAACTTCTTGGTCGCCTTGGAGACGGGCATCTCGACGCGATCTGGCGGGTTTCCAGTGTCTCTGGTGTGGTCGTGGTGTTGCGGGCGGGCCGTGGGCGAGGCAGGCCAAAAAAACGCTTCGAAAAAGTTCCTGCCAAGAGTTGCCGGACAGGGTCCCCAGCAGGACGTTAGCTCCACTGGCTGCTTCCCCACGCATTGGGAGCTTTGGCGAAGGCTGCTTGACTGTGTCAACAACAACGGCCGTGAGTAGATGTAACCAACGCTGCATACATCGGACGACACTATTGCCAAAACTTATCATGTATGCCAATCGTCAGTTGGCTTATGCGCCGACGCCCTACATCCCCCGCGCCGCGCTGTCTGCCACGATCAACCTCGACGAGGTATGCGCCATGCTGGCTCCACTGCAGGTCAGCCATGCGGCCACTGACATTCCCCATAGGAAGTCAAGCTGTCGACCACAAACGCCGAGCGCGATCTCTACGACTCGCTGGCCGAGATCTACAGCATCATCATTACGCTCGAAGCCATTGAGAAGGCCTATCTGAAGGACTCCATCGCCGAGGCCGACTACACCGAGACATGCAACCGCCTGCTGAAGCAATACAAGTCCAACTTGGCAAACGACACCGTCTCAAATGCCTTTGGTGACTTGGACAAGTTTGCCAAGGAATGGCAGGTGGGCAACCGCCGATTTCGCGCATTCTGTCGCCTGCTGACGTGACTTCAGATGGAGTGTCCTCGCGCTATCGAGCGGTTGCGTGTAGGCATACCCGCCACGGTCGAACAGGGCCCCTCCAAGCCCAGCCAGCAAGGCGACTTTGCCGATGCGACGCTGGTCATGAACGCGACGGAGAACTTCATCACATTGCTCGACGCCATCAAGATTGGTCTTGTCGAAAAAGACACGCTGCATCCTTTGCTCGTCGAGATCATTCAGGCAGTCAACAAGGTGACGGATAAGGACTTTGAGAGCAAGGGAAAGATTGTACAGTGGCTCATCACTCTGAACCAGATGCGCGCGTCGGAGAAGTTGGACGACGAGCAAGCTCGCGAATTCCAGTTCGACATGGACCAGGCATACTACGGCTTCAAGACAACACTGAAGAACAACTGATTGTTGCATAATTCCAAAGGATGCAGCACTGGTCTTTGTGGCCCTCTCAACTCCTCTCCTCCAGCATGCGCAACTTGGCCAACATGGTGCATCGAGCACCTGGCCTGGACCCCGCCCGTTAGCGCCACTTCAAGAACATTTGTTGTGCAGTCCACCTCTGCACTTCGGCGCAAACAACTAAGTAAGGCAACACGCGAATCTGACTGCGCATTGATCAGACGGGACGTCATGTCTATGCTAGATGGTAGGGCACTCCGGATTCTCGTAGGTGGTCTCGCTAAAGAGAGCTGGCAGTGCTCGACCTACCGCAGCTCTATACAAAGCCCTCCGCACAGGCACTCCTCGAGACGCTCGCACTCTTCACCACAGCCCCGCCGTCATGGGAGAAGAAGGATGCACGTGACACCACTGGAAAGGCGGATGAATCAGCTGCACGCCAGCTGCACATCAACCCCGAGGGCATCACACGATACCTTACAAGCATCGTAAGCAGTAGTTTACGCTGGATTGACGATGAAGAGGCCAAGGAGGAGATATACAATCAAGCCAGCGCAAGACTCAGCGAACGGTCAGGTCGCTCTGCCATGGGCGCCATGTCGCGCAGCTTTGAAATCCCCACCCAGACCGAGTCCTTTGAGCTCAGCATCCATGAGCCCGCCATGACTGGTGATGAACTGGGCCTGAAAACATGGGCAGCCTCATATCTCCTTGCCAAACGGCTCCATACTTTCCATCTAGTACCCGTGGATGACAGTCGGCAACTTCGTGTCCTCGAGCTTGGGTCGGGCACCGGGCTCGTAGGTCTTGCAATGGCTGGGTTGGGTGCGGATGTATGCCTCACCGACTTGCCTTCGATATGCCCGAACCTCGCGCGCAACATGGAACACAATTATCATGCCATAGTTCGAAATAATGGATCAGCGCGTACAGCTATCCTGGATTGGACTTGGCCATCCATGTGCAAGCCATATGGAGGCAACACTGATACCAGCAATACTTCCAGCGCACCAGATAAATTCCCTCTGATACTTGCCGCAGATTCATTGTACTCGCCGGATCATCCTCGAATGCTCGTAGATACCATCTCCCAGTGGCTATCCGAAGATGATGATGCCAAAGTAATCATAGAATTTCCATATCGGGACGCATATCTGCCACAGATCAAGGACTTTCGCCAGCGCATGATGGATATTGGATTACGAATAGCAGACGAAGGCGAGGAGAGTGGTTACGACGATTGGGGATCAGCCAACAACGAGGCAGACGAAGATGAGGACGACACCGCACTCGTAACGTGCTGGTGGTCCTGTTGGTCGCGGCGGGCGGGCGTTACTCAGGAGTAGAAGGGTCACTTTGCGCCTCATCCCGCTGAACACCGACATCAAAGACCGATTCTTCCGGTATCGCGGTTAAAGACCGACCAGTGGTGCCATTAGTGCCTTCGAAGCCCCCACCATTCAGACAGGACGCAAAGTTGTTCTGATCATTCGCACAGTGGCGGAGTTCTAGAGCGCCGTCGGTGACTGCGCCGAGAGCTAAGGATAGCTCTCGCAAAGCAGCAGTGCAAACGCCGGATAATTAGCTCGGATAATGGCGACGCATCTAGAGACCCCACTGCGCTGGAGCATCTTGTCCTAGACCTGGCAAGGTATAGCTTACCGTGAAGCAACACTTTGGGGTCCACCGATACTTTCGTCATGTCTTTTTAGTTGCGCGTAAACATTCGATAATCTGTCTTCGTTCAATTCGTCTCTTACTGAACCTCTTCGCTATTGACAGTCTGCCCGGGCGCCAAAAATAATCAAAATGACGACACAGACAGCAACACAAAAGGTGAGCTCCATTACCCCTCCATCGACCCCTCCAAGCTTCACGCGACGCGCCGCGTGAGAGTAAAAGTCACACAGAACATGGCACGATTTGCACTCAAGATGGACAAGACTCACACAAGCTGTAGAATCCCTCCTTCGTGCTTCAGGAACCCAACAAAGTCACATACGAAGACCGGCCCATTCCTGAGCTCCCCTCCCCATACGATGTCATCGTGAAGCCCAAATGGACTGGCATCTGCGGTTCAGATGTTCACTACTGGGTGCACGGCCGCATCGGCCACTTTGTTGTCGAGAAGCCCATGGTCCTCGGCCACGAATCTGCTGGTATCGTCCATGCCGTTGGCGACAAAGTAAAGACCCTGAAGGTCGGCGACCAAGTTGCAATGGAGCCTGGAGTCCCCTGCCGACGCTGTGTGCGCTGCAAAGACGGCAAATACAACCTGTGTCCTGACATGGCTTTTGCGGCGACACCACCCTACGATGGAACGCTCGCGAGATACTACACTCTACCTGAAGATTATTGCTACAAGCTCCCCAAGAACATGAGCATGGAGGAGGGTGCATTGATCGAACCCACCGCAGTCGCAGTACACATTACACGGCAAGCAGCCATCAAGCCGGGTGACTCTGTCGTCGTCTTCGGCGCAGGTCCCGTCGGCTTATTATGCTGCGCAGTCGCCAAAGCCTACGGAGCGAAGAAGATTGTCACCGTCGACATCAACGACGAGAGAATGCAATTTGCGCTCAAGTACGCCGCAAACGCCAGCTTCAAGAGCGCAAGGGTCAGCGCAGAGGAAAACGCCGCAAATCTGATTAAAGAGTGTGATTTGGGTGCCGGCGCAGATGTTATTATTGATGCTTCGGGTGCTGAGCCGTGTATTCAGACTGCCATTCATGCTTTGCGTATGGGTGGGACGTATGTTCAGGTATGTAATCCTCGTTCCGCCCCTCATCCCCAAGCATCCCCCCTGGTCAACAAGTAAAAATCCTAACACAAACAAAACAGGGCGGCATGGGCAAACCCGACATCAATTTCCCCATCATGGCAATGTGCACCAAGGAACTCAACGTCAAGGGCTCGTTTCGCTACGGCTCCGGTGACTACCAGACTGCTGTTGATTTAGTGGCTGCCGGGCGGATATCGGTTAAGGAATTGATTACGGGCAAAGTGGCTTTTGAGGATGCGGAGAGTGCGTTTAGGGATGTGAAGGAAGGGAAGGGGATTAAGGTTTTGATCGGGGGCCCGGGGGAATAGAGTATGTGCATGTGTGAAGGGGGGTGTGGGGATTCGGTATACAATGTACATGATCTTGATCTTAGTGGTCTTTGTGTACGTCTGTGCAAATTATGCTGCATTGAATAGATTGAGTTTGGATAATGTCTATTGCAGCGTTTTCCATGTCTCTATCAAAACTTCAGTGTGCAATTAGTTATGTAGAGTATAAGTACACATACATACATCACGTCACATGTCACATTACATCACCTCATTTCCCCATCTCCAACGCGTATGTATTCCTGCAAATACTTAACCTAACATGCTATGAGTATTAACCACACGCATAAACTCATAACCCTTTCAGCATATCATACCCTACCATAGGATAACAAACCAACGGACAGAAAAACTAAGCGACCCCGTTAGCCTCATTCCCCCTATACTCTGAAGCGCAAACTGTGTGAGAAGGGAAGAAGGGGGATGCGGGACGCGGGGGTGTTTTCTCTTAACAACGAACAAGGGTGATGATGTCATGGGCTTGAAACGTGTATAGCTTCATACGTTCAGTCACGAGTCACGAGGCACGAAGGGGGGGAATGAGTGGCAGTGTTAGGATTTTATGTGGATAAGGTAAATAAAAATGGGGGAAGTAAAAGGCGGATTCTCTGGATTTAGAAAAAAAAAGTAGATCTCCAATGTGTAATTGTATGGTTTTTTTTTTGGATTGCTTTGTTTGGAGATATCGCATTGTTCTGCCTTTCTGCTATGAGAATGAGGGGTTTTGCTTCATGGGGTCTGGATGATGACGATGTGGGTTCGTGACATTGTTTCCCTGTGCTTTGGTGGTGGAGGAGCCTGGGGAGAGGGTTTGAGGCGGATTGCGCTTGGGATTTGGAAAAGGTAATGGTATTGGGTACGCCGCTATGGGTTGATGAACCATGAGCTTGTAGGACGATGACGTGTTATTTTGTTCTTTGTTGGTTTGAAAGAGTTCATCGTTCTATAGGTATATATTTATATCGTGATGTGAGAGACATGGCGGGTATAGATTGTTGTTCAAGGCGAAGTATAATCTTGGTTATGGTTACTTGCATAAAATATCTATGCACCCATTTTCCGTGCGGTGGAGCCTCGCTTTGGTAATGTCCATGGTTCTGGGCAGACAATCTGGAATAATATGTTAGTTTCTATACGTTCAAACGATCAAGGGATGCAAAATTGGAATCAAACATACCTCGCCCTCGCTATACGCCCAGAAATACGCTGCCATGCCGATGATGTAGTACAATCCCGAGTTTGTGCCCTGGTAGATCAAGAGCGCACACAGCGCACTAATCGGGTAGATGATCAGACGCGCTTCGATTGACCGGTGGAGTCCTGTGCCTGCGAGCGGCCGGAGCGGCCATTCCCATGCCAGGCCAATGAAGCCCAGGATCATGTTGAGGATCTGCAGCACGGGGACGGGCTTCACAGCGCCATCGAGGTTTTTGGTGAGAAAGTCCCAGAAGATTTTTGGCCAGAAAAAGGCTTCTAGAGCAGCGGCTATTTGGTCTGTTGCTGTAATCAATAACTGCCATTGGAGAAACTCGAGGAATGGTTGAGGCAAACTTACAGGCCGCAGCTGTGAGGACGATCAGGCGCGCCCAGTGGTTCTTGATTAACTTGCCCATGGTTGCGCGAAGAATTAAAAGAAAGGATACGAGCAGTAAACCGAGCCCGCGGCGTATAAGAAAGGGTAGACTGGCGAAGAAGAAAGAATAGAATGGAAAGCAAGAAAGATGATGCCCGTGGACTACCAGTAGCCTGAACGACACAAGAGCATCAGCTGGGCAGGCCGGGTTGCGGGTTTTGTTATAGCAATGCCTTGTCGGCAGCGACGGCTCCACTCGCAGTCCAAAGCGGTCAAGCTTGGGGTACTCGGCGAGCGTGGTCGCGCACAGGACAATTGGTCTGCTGGTGATGGGCAGATGGTGGATGGCTGAGGCGTAGGCGAGTCTCAGGCTCGTTAGGTTGTTCAGGCAGCGTGGTGTTGCCGTTGTGCTCCGCGACGTGAGGTGTATCAGCAAGCATGGCAGCCGACAGCGGGAGGTCACCTCCAAATGTAGATTTGGGTTATGCGCCCAGGGCTTGCTTTCTGCGCACAAGGCCGTGCGGACGACGCTCGACTGGGGGTTGGACATGGTGACTTGTGTAGCCGCTGGGCCCACCCCGCGTCGCCGTGGTGCTGCGCCGTGGTGATTGGGTGGCTGCCGGTGCTGAGGCATGCAGTGTGCCAGCGACGCCAGCCAGACCTGCAGCGAGCAGCCCAGCAGCCCAGCATCCCGGACAGCGCCGTCGACGGGCTGTGGCCTATGAGGATGGGAGAGTGGCTGCTTGGCGAGTGCGAGTATCGTGTACCGGTAGAGATTGGGAGCCGCCTCCATCGACGCAAGCCTCACGCGGACGTGGCAGTCCCAATGTCTACTAACTACTGTATAGTACTCCGTACTGAATGGCGTCTTTGCGTCATCCTCCAACCGTATACTCTACTATCGTACAGTACACTGCTTACTAGACTACCCCGTGGCGCAATCAAAGGCTGATCTTGGATAGCGACAGCACCGATATTGAAACCAGACTCGAGCCACCAGTCTTGCCCTCCCCCAGCCTGAGATCTCAAGAGCTACACAGTAATTCTCCGCCGCTGCCGATCCCACCGTGCGGCACGGCTACACTGCCAGCCTTGCGGATGCCTCAGTCCCGGTTTCCAAGTGCATGCCTCAGTTCCCACGCGGGCAAACCACATGCATGGACGATCATATCGCGGCCTCCCTGCCATCTCAGGCCCACGCTTCAAACAACATCATACGACAAAGTTTCCCTCAGAACCAGATTCAGGGTGTCCCCAGGCATGACAGCCGATGAGACAAACAATGTCGTACGACTATGGTTCTGTCCCAGCGTGTAACGAGTGCTAAGCTTTTCTGCAAGTCTGTCGTCGGAGCATGTGGTCAATCATTCATGGCTTGGTGCTCCCCAGGAGCGTTCGGCCATATTTCCAAACGTGCTCGAATGTGCTTCTGTAAGATTCGAGTGCAAACAACGATGGTGAGGGTGTTTTGAGACTTTGGGCCGCGCTGTAGATCGAGCAATCGGGTTGACATGAATATGCGATTGGAGGTGATTGGACGTGCTTGGACGTGGTCAAGATATGGCAGCGAAGAGACGCCGTCATGCTGTTTGTACGCATGTCCGAGTAATGGCAGTGTCTGGTCGGATCGGTAGACTCCAAAGGCACCGAGTCCGGGCTCCACGAGGACTGTTTGTCTTGCCATTGGTGATTGTGTTGCAGTCATGGCGTCGACCACGAGTCCCCCACTGCACAGGCGGTCACGATATCACAGCCCTAGAGCGGGGCTAACGCCGACTCGCAGCGGGAATCCGCCACCCACGGTGCTTACAACGCACATTTGCAATGTGCATGCAATCGTGCGAGCCGTAGAAGCTCTCGAAATAGAGGCGAGATCTCGTACACCTGCAGCCAGCCCGGCCCAGCCCCTGGCGCGGACCTGGCGGGGGTTTCCAGCGCTTCACGGCCTGCTCAGATTGGCCCTGCCACGGCGCCCAGCCCGCCCGCCTCTGTTTGTGCTACCAACCACATCGCGAGTGGCTTCGAGAGCATCGCAGGCGGTCCTCTCCACAACGCCTCGGCGGCTCCAATAGGAAAGTCAGGATAGACTCGTACCAGCAAGACGTCTTGGGTGCGTGCTCGGCTTCGGTGCAGTGCTTCGGTGCCAGGGTGGTAGATGAGCAGGGTTTCCGCCACGCTGGAGTGCGCGCTGCCTCCGGCACAAACTCCAGCTACTCCTCCTTCACCAGCCGCGGCGAAAGATACCCAATCTGTGCATCTACACTTGCTCCAGCTCCATCGCTTCTGTCATCACCGTGCAAGCTTGACGTGCAACGATACCTCTCCACGTTGCGACCTCGAACACGACCCGTTTCAGCGCTATCCGTCAGGCCCAAGCTCCATGATTGCGACACCACAGTGCATGCATCCAGCGTCGACGTAGAAGAAGAATCGAAGAAGAATCCAAAACCACTTCGCGACGGCTCACGCACAACGGTCAAGATCTACGGCGCGGTCAAGCGGTCAAGTGCTGGGAATCCTCAATACTGCTCTGCACAACTTCAGCTGTACGCAGCCCGCTGCAACACCAACAACTGGCGTAATCAACCTTGTTCGCTTCGCCACAGACTGACTGGCATACATACCGCCAACAAGCGCATTGTCCCAGGGTATTTGACGATCTCGACCTCTCCAGACATTGTCCCCTTGCTGCGAGGAAAACATGATCTTGTGCCTGGCGCTACAGGTCTGAAACGTTTCTCACACACCAGGCGCGCATCGCATAGGCCCAAACCCTCCTCTACCCTACCGCCATCCCACAAATCTTGAACCGACTCATTGCGGTTTGGTGGGTCGCCCCGTAACCCTGCGTCGTCTACGCTTTGGGGTGTTCGCAGCTGTCATCCGTCTGAATACCTCCGGTACACTGCAAATCGGTCTGAGCCACTTCCGTCCTGAACAGGCCTCTGGGTTTCAGTGCAGGGTGCCGCCATAGCCTGTATCGCACGGCTCGTCTGATACTCTCCTGGTCCGTGTCTATAGTGCGCCTAGCACCAAGACATAATAATACCCTTGGTTCGCTGACGGTATTGGGTCGTCCTCCACCTCGACTTCCTCTCTCTTCACACATTACTCCGCGGGTCCCGGACGCCGACATTCTTTTCTTCACTTCGTATCTCGCTGGCCGGGTCGAACTTCGACTGGATTTCCTTCCAATCGGTTGTGGTTCGTTTTCAGTACTCATACATCCTTTAATCGTCGCTCTATAATCGTCGCCATCAAACCACACAGGCGATTGGATACTGGGGTAGAAGCACATCACATTCGGAAGGCCCATAATCATAGCCATGGGTTCAAGTCCGGGTAGCAATTCGATAGCTCGGCTCTTTACGCCGCAGAAGTTCTTCTTCCATTTCTTCTTTTGGGGTTTTCACTGGGCTCTGTTCGCAATAGGATGGTGAGTATTTCAAGCGCGATGGAGTGATGATGTTGTACTGACTTGGACATAGGTGGAAACAAGCTGGTGACCCTCGTCTAGCACCTCTCAACGCACTTCAGTATTCAGTATGGATATCGCGAGGTGCCGGTCTGGTCTTGTCTGTCGATACCATGGTCATCCTGATGCCCATGTGCCGTAACATCCTGCGCTGGCTTCGTCCTAAAGCAAGATTCCTACCGCTTGACGAGTCTCAGTGGTTCCACAGACAAGTCGCATATGCTATGCTGTTCTTTACCGTTGTGCACACAGCATCGCATTATGTCAAGTAAGTAACATCTGATTGTCTTCGCTAAAGCAAAACTAATCATACTAGCTTTTTCAACGTTGAGCGAAGCCAGGTCAGACCAGAGATCGCGCTACAGATCCACTACACACAGGCCGGTGGTATCACGGGACACATCATGTTGTTCTGCATGCTCATGATCTACACTACAGCACACCACCGAATCCGACAGCAATCGTTCGAGACATTTTGGTACACGCACCACCTGTTCATCCCATTCATGCTTGGAATGTACACGCACGCTACCAATTGTTTCGTTCGTGATACCGCGAAGCCATTTTCGCCTTTCGATCACGACAACTTCTGGACTCACTGCATTGGATACGAAGGTTGGCGGTGGGAACTCGTCGGTGGCGGTCTGTACCTCTTTGACCGCCTCTACCGCGAGATTCGCTGCAGGCGACAGACTCAGATCGTCAAGGTCGTCCGCCATCCCTATGGTAAGTGCAGTTCGGAGTTCTCAACCCATAACGATTGCTAATAGATCCTAGACGCCGTTGAGATCCAGTTCACAAAGCCCAGCATGAAGTACAAGCCGGGACAATGGCTCTTCCTCAACTGCCCCGAAGTCAGCTACCACCAGTGGCATCCATTTACGATTACCTCATGCCCTAACGACCCATATATTTCCGTCCACGTCCGCCAGGTCGGTGACTTTACTCGCGCTCTCGCTGACGCCTTGGGCGCCGGTCAATCGCAGTCCAAGCTCTACGACGAGCTCGACCCCATGGGCATGTATGAAATCGCTTTGCAACACGGGCAAAAGATGCCCGCCCTCCGCATCGACGGCCCTTACGGCGCTCCCGCCGAAGACGTGTTTGAAAACGAAGTCGCCGTCCTAATCGGAACCGGTATCGGCGTCACACCCTGGGCCTCTATCCTAAAATCAATCTACCACCTGCGCCTCAGCCCCAACCCACCCAAGCGTCTCCGCCGCGTGGAATTCATCTGGGTCTGCAAAGACACGTCGTCGTTTGAATGGTTCCAAACGCTGCTCTCCTCGCTCGAAGCCCAATCCCTTGGCGGAGCAGACGGCGACCAATTCCTGCGCATCCACACATACCTCACGCAGAAAATGGATGTCAATACCGCACAAAACATTGTCCTGAATTCCGTGGGCACGGATAAAGATCCCCTCACTGAACTCAAATCGAGGACTAATTTTGGACGTCCCGATTTCCAGCGCTTGCTGTGTGGTATGCGCGATGGTATTCTGGACCGTACGTATATGAATGGGCTTGAGAGTACCCTGAGGACTAAAGTCGGAGTGTACTTTTGTGGGCCTAATGTTGCGGCGAGGGATATCAAGAAGGCGTGTAAGCAGGCTACGTGCCAGGAAGTGTCTTTTGATTTCTGGAAGGAGCATTTCTAGATGTTATTGTGGTGTCTTGTTCTGAGTTGCGGGTTTAGCAACGAGATGTTGGGAGTGGCGATTCAGGCGTCGAGAGAAGAGAGATTTTATAACAATCAAGCTAACATATATGTAAAGAAGGATTTCTGTGAAGGAAGAGCAGGATGAGCCGTGTCGTGGTACGCCCGCCGGTATGTTCGGTGGACTTGTGTGATGAAATAAACCCCGTTTGGCACAACATGTGTAAATGCAATCTGAGACTTTGGGGACAAGATTGTATGCGTAATTGTGCTTTGCTAAGCGTAGACCTGTGCAGCCTACAAAACCCTGTGGTCAGCGCATCACCTTCAGGTTTTCCCATTGTTCTCACACAAGACGGTTCGTCTGCTATTTGGGTACATGCAATGCCCTTTGTTACGGCACCTGACAACGCATAGGGGGGATGCAATAACAGATGGCTGCTTACTCTCAGGCGTCTCGTATAGGCGCGCGCGACTGACTATATTTGTAAAGCCAGACTTTGACACAACATTGGCCCAAAGAGACGGGATGGATCTAGATTCAGTGTCTGACCAACAACTGCTGAGATCGCTGATTTTTTGGACGATTCGTCGTCGATGCTCTAAGCACTAGAGTCTTCGAGGTAGACCACTTGATTACTGCTGTGCATGTATGACACGTCCGTGAGAGTTCGGGCGCTTGGTAGATCCGATACACTTAGTTGGTTCAAAGCATGTACAGCAAAGTTCAACGCGACAAAGTGTCGATAGTTTCAAGAAAGCCTTCAGTCAGTCAAAGAGTAACATGAATTGCAAAATCTAACTTGAACGCCATCATTCTATATGCAAATCCGCCCCCAATTATGCATCTATACACTCCGCCCACCACACCCCTCCAACACTCTCCCACCCCCTACTCCAAACTCTGAATCTGCACCTTGATAGCCCCCGTCTTCGGATCCGCCGCCGTCTTGAACGCCTCCACCGCATCCTCCAGCTGGAATCTATGCGTAACCAACTTGCTCAACTCGATAACCCCACTGCTCACCAGCCGAATCGCCTTGGGCCAGGTGTTACAATACCTATACTGAAACTGCAAATCCACCTCCCGGGTACTCAACCTCATAAACGGAATCTTCATCTCATTCCTCCCCACGCCAATCACAAACACCTTGCCCCCAAACTTGACCGCCTGAATCGCCCCCGCAATACTACTCTCCACACCCGTACACTCCATCGCAATCGCCGGCTCCACCCCATCCATAAGCCGCACAACCGCATTCCGAAAATCCTCCACCGAGTGTGAAAACTCAACCTTGTGCGTACGCACACCCGGTACAAGTTCTTTGGCAAACTTGAGTCTGCCCTCGTCAATATCCGTTATGACGAGCGGCGTGGCCCCCGCAGCCTGACAACACAGCAGCGTAACCAGCCCAATGGGTCCAGCACCACACACCACGACGGGATCACCCAATCGCACATTGGCACGATCCATGCCCGCCAACGCCACACTGAGCGGCTCCAACATGGCGCCGTCTTCAAACGTCATGGTGTCGGGGATCTTGTGGCACCACATGGCTGGGTGCTTGAGGTAGCGGCGCAGGAGTCCTGTTACCGGGGGTGTGGAGAGGAATTCCACGGATTCGCAGCCGTTGTAGCGGCCGGTGAGGCAGGGTTCGCATTTGTGGCATATGACGTTTGGTTCAATGGCTACGCGGTCGCCGGGTTGGAGGGTGGTGACCGAGGGGTGGACGGCGAGGATTGTGCCGCTGGATTCGTGGCCGAGAATGTGCGTGTCTTCTACTATCATGGGGCCTATGCATCCCTGTTTGTTTTTTTCTGTTAGTTTTTTGGTTTGTTTTTGGGAGGAAACTTTATTGTGAAATAGTGGGCATTGTTTTTGGAAGGGCAGTTGGTGGTTGGACTTGGAGATGTGTGAGGGTTGGGGAGAATGGGGAAATACAAAAGACGTACAGCATGCCAGAAATGAATATCACTTCCACAAATCCCAGTACTCTTCACATTCAACAGTACTTCTCCTGGCAACAAATCCCCTCCCTTTTGCACCTCTTGCAGACTCGGCTCTGCTTCTGCAACCCACAAGTCGTGCGCGGGGTTCGTGTACACGCCGATATTGGCTTTTGTCGCCGTCACTGTCGTTGTACTCATCTTGCCTGTCTGTCTCTCTCTCGTCTCTTCTTTGAATCAAAAACAAAGAAACCGTAGAGATCTACTTGGGATTTTGTAGAGTTCAAATGCCCAAAAAGGTAAAAGAGAGATAGAGGGTAGGAGGCAGGAGGTAAGAAGTTTAAAAAAAAATGTCACAAAAGACCCTCACGATAATAGTGCTATTGCTCTAACTAGCACAGGCAACTCTAATCCACAAGACTTTCAACAAAAGAGTGGAAAAACCAATACACATCACCTGCCCTCTCCCCCCCTCCCCTTCAAAACACAACACATGCTCCATCAAGTCTTAGTGCGGGGTCATACTCGCGTCGCCCCCATCCCCGAAATGTCCAACTGACTAGTTAGTACGGCCATGCCACCGATACTCCACCGTACCGAGGAGACCCTGCATCGTGAGCATTGGCCAAAGGGAAGAAATCCCACAAATCACACAGCTAGGAAGTCCGCAGACCCAGCCGCGCACTATGCTGGTTGTAGTAATCCGTCCCCCCCCCGCTCCCTTCGTGAAAGCGACTTCCGACGCCCGTGTTTGAATCGTAGCGTGGCTCACGATGTTTGGGTTTCGGTGGGGGTGCGTGAGGTGGGGTAGGGTTCGGAGGTGTTGCCGTTGTTTTTTTTTCTTGCTGGGTTACGCTGGAGAGGTCGAGACTCAGACTCTCCTCGGCTTTTATACCGACGCTATTGGATTTCCCAGGGTCCTGGGGGTCTCGAACAATCAGCCATGTGTGAGGTGTTGTTAGACGGGCTGCAGATGTGTATGCGTGTGTATACTGCATTTGTGAAAGGTGGGCGTTTGTTGGCTGTGTTGTGTTCTGTGTTTGTGCTAGATTAGGTATCTGGATGCTGTGGACTTGCCAAGGGATATTGTGAAGAATGAAAAGATATGATGCTGTGTAATTGGTGAACATTTAAATCTTGGTAGATGTTAACTTGCTACCTGATCAACAAAGTGTCCTCGTACGAGATGATTACTTGTACAGACTCTTTATTCCATATCCATTATATCAAATCCGCATTACGAGCCCCTACAAACAAACAGCCCATCCCCCCACCCCCCTCAATCACCGATGCACAACCACCCCAACCCCATCCCCCATCCCCCTAACCCGCGCCTCAACCACCTTCTCCGCCCACCCCAACTCGGAACAAATCTCATCAAAACAATGCACCCCATCCAAAAATTTCAACAACATGAGGCTATTCTTCTGCTCCCTATCACCAGCACCAGCACCAGCCAGACCAGCCACACCCTCTAAAACCTCATTCTTACTATTCCCAAAACTTAAATACTGCTGCTGCTGCACCGGATTCAACGTCGTAGTCGTAGACGCAATACTCGGTCTCTGAATCTGCACCGACGGATGCAACCCATGATGCGTACCTACAGCACCCATTCCCCCCCTAACAGTCATAGCATCCTCATCCACAGCATTAGCAACCGACGGCGCAGCACTCGTCTGCAAACTCGTCGGTGGAGCGGGCGGCAACACACTAGGAGCAACAATAGCGTACTTGTGCACACGGTACAGGAACCCTTTTATAATGCCGAAAGTGATGAGGCGGCGTACGTCGATGCCGCTGAGTTGGTGGAGATGTTCTAGTACCCAGTTTTTGAGCGTGAGGCCTTGGCGGAGGGACGTGTAGAGTGTGATTAGGGTTTCGTGGTCAATGGGCCAGGTATCTTCACCATCATCATCGTCATTGGGGTTGTTTGGCGTTGGATTGGGATTGGGGTATTCGGATGTTCGGGGTGTGGGTGCTCCGGGTGAAATGAGATGCGTTGCAGACGAGGATACAGAGCCTTGTTCATCCCGGCTGGAATCAGACTCGCTGCCTAGTCTGACAGTCTTGGAATTGGAACCTGTGCGTAGCCGCGGTACACGCACATATCGCATACATTCGTCTTTGACATCTGTGTCCATGATGAATCCGCCGATTTCAGCGGTAGGCGCGTAGATGGCGCCGAAGCTAAAGATGTCGAGGAGGACGAGGCAGCCGTAGTATACTAGGTGTTGAATCGCCCTCCGGGTTAGGGAGAGATCCGTGTCGGCGAGCTGTGCAATGCGCGAAATGGAGTTTATACCGTTGATGTATGTGAGGACTCTGTTGAGCGTGAGATCAGAGGAAATGGGTGTTTGGAGACTCGACAGCGACATGGTCAGCAGAGGGACCTGGTGTGCGAGAATCGGCGGAGGTGGCGGCCGCGTGGGAAATAGCTTGAGGTTGATCGTATTCGAGTCGTCAATGGGAATCATGCATTCGGCATAATTGTTCAGGTCCTCGAGCACCATCTCGCATAGCGCATACACCTTGCTGCCACCACCTACGCCAAACCCACCTACGCCATTGTCATCGTCGAGGTCCCCATAGTATCCAGCCCCTGTCCCTATACCGGCGTCATCATCCCATACCCCATCCTCCTCTCTGCTCAAGAACCCGCCCTGCTCCTCCAAGCCTCGCAACAGACGACCCAATTTACGCACAACCTCGCCATAGCACGCCCAATCAGCCTCGTTCTCGCCAATCACAATGGCAAAGTTAAAGATGAACTCGTTGCGGCTGTATCTGCCCTCGCGGATGCAGACAGGGTATCCAATGACGCGGTGGTGGTTGACGCAAAAGGTGAGCAGGCGGTCGCAGAATTGCTGGGTCGGGATGAGGTACTGCGTGACCGACGGGAAAGGGATCAGCGGCGTAGGCAGCGCAGAGGGTAGCTGGGATGGGATGATGCTGCCTGCGGGTACTTGGTGCAGCACGCGGTTTCCTGTCGCGTTTGTGTTAGTTTGCGCGCATAGCATGTGCAGCAGGCATGGCAAACCCTTTTCGTGGTGGAAGCGTGTATAGAAGATTGCTTTGATCGCGCGCGTAGGCATTGGAGCGACGTGGAAGCGCCGCTGAGGGCTGGGGCGACTACATGATGGTGTCAAGGTGGAAGCATTGCCCGTAGGGTTCTGGTGGTGAGCTTCATCGGAATTACGGGTCTGTGCTCCATCATCTGCATCGGAACCGCACACATCAACGTGCGCATAAGATTGATCACATAGCCAGACTTGTAGTAGTCAAGTAGAATTGTAGTGATTGGGGGACTACACAATTCGCACACTGTAACAGGTATAATATGTAATCTATCCACATATATATATATATATATATAAGAGCAAGAGTATGTCCTGGACAGAGCCCCCACGCTTAACGTGCCATCTAAAGTACAGGAAAAAAGAACGGTTATGGTATATGCCCGGGAGTCGACTTGTGATGAACCAAAACGCCGGTAAAATGCTACATCGCTTGCTTAGAATATCGAGATTCTACGGGTGGGAATAGACAGAAGGAAATTTCAGCGAAATCCAGGAAAAACTTTACGGAGCCCTCGCCGCCAGCGTGGGGACGAGTCTTCCTCATCTACGTCGCCGGTTGCTACTGCAGCGTGACGGGTACCCAGCATAGCCAGCGCTCTTTGACGTGCCCATTCTCTTCGGTTTTGGGTGGGTGTGCAGTCTTGGGTGATGGGCCGCTCGGAGGGTGGGGAGGGAATAGCTGTTGGTTGGATAGGTGGTTGAGATGTGCTGTTGACAGTGTGATCGGTTGTATGCGCCATCTCGATATCAGATGGTCGTGTTGTGCGCTCTGGAGCGCTAAAGATCCGTCGACCAGTAATAGCACCTCCTATTCGGCTACCAAGGGATGGAGATGCGTCGGTGGGTTGATCGTGTGCTGCTGGAGGTCCAGTCGAGGTAACTGAAGGCACAACAGCGTTTGCTTGGCCGTTGGCAGCACGTACACGCATTTGATTGATATGACGTTCTCGTCGTACCATGCCGTTGGTGATTTTGACTGGGCAATCACCCTTGGGCAGTGCACTTTGCTTACACATGGGACACAGGGAGGAGTTGTTGAGAAGGAAGGTATCGATGCAATCGGGGTGGAAGATGTGTTTACACGGGAGTTCGCGAACTTGCGTCTCGCCGGATTCGAAGTCGTCTAGACAAATCGGACATGTAGGTTGCGACCAAGAGGTGGACGATAGAGCGCTTGGGGTGGCAGTGGGTGCGGATGAATGACGGAAATTTGAAATATTGTGGCCTGGTCCAGCAACGACTACCGGAGGTGGCGCATTCAGCGTCGGCATTGACGGCTGTTGAGGCGACTTCTCGGGGTCATCCACAACTCCCATTGATGCAGCTGTGTATGTGTAGACAGGGAACTTGTCCAGTAACGTTTGTGACACGGTCAAGCGCTTGACGCCCAGTTGTTCGAGATCGACTTCTCCTGCAATCACACGTTGGCGCAGACTGTTGCGTCGTCTGCGTTGTAGAATGTGCATAGTGAGGGAGGTGACGCTGACGGCAAGGATCAGGATTGCAAGGACGATGACGAGGAATACCCATAGGCTGGGAAGTTGAGCGCCTGTGTCTGTGCCGACGGATGCCCATAACCGTACGTATTCAGAAGGAGCATAGATTCGCGAGAGTTCGTCGCCGTGGGGCACGTTGCTGACGTTGCCCGAGTACTGCTCGAGTTGATGCATGATATTGCTCCCGGTATTGGATGAAACGGCGTATGTTGGAAAGGAATTGGCCGTCTGCCAACTACCACCGTCCTGCAAATTCCAGGAGGCATCGTTCAACACGGGCGGTTTTGCGTTGGTGAAGCCTGGCTGGTATGTGAAGAAGGCCTTGGTCGTCGTCTCTCGGGCGGCAGTGAAGTACTCGATGGTGCATTGCGCACTGTACCAGGGGGCCACAGCTATGAGAGCGTAGTTCTTGCCATCGGGCAGATTTGACAATCGAGTCGCATTGTCTGGCACATGCTGACGCTCCTGCTCCTTGCAGCCGTCGGTGCGCAAGTCGGGAACGTAGAGGATGCCGTATGGGTCTGTGCCGGCGTCGACTCCCTTGGTGGATAGGGTTTGGATGTTGCTCAGGATGCGGTACGAGAAGCCAAGGGTGTCGTTGAGCGTGTCGAATTTATTGTTGTCGTAGTCGATGGCATAGGGATCTGGGAAGGCAATGGTGAAGATGCCGATGCGCTGGGCAGCTGTGTGGTGAGAGGTCAGCGCATGGTGCCATGCCAATGGCGGTTGCAGGTGACGTACACATTGTTGGAGCGAGTCGAGGCGACGCTGGGGGTTACACGACCACTGTAGCGCACCAAGTACCGCGCATGCTGAGGTGAGCAGGTAAGCGCAGGGTGCTGAGGGTGCCGAGGGTGCTGGGAGATATAGTTGCTCGGAGTTGGAGAAGAGCAAGTCGCAGGGCCGCCGTCAAAGACAGTGAGTGGGTAGGGGACGCACGCACGGGCGGCAGTCAGAGGAAGGCTGGCGACTTGGTTTCGAGGCTGGCGGGGGCAAAGAAGCGACTGGAGAGAGACTGGGGATGGCCCGAAGCAGCCGGCATCGAGGCGCCGAGCCCTGCGCGTTAGCGGAAGCTTGTCTGGCTCGCGCGAACATGTGCTTGCGGACGGTATGTATATCAAACAGGTGTGGCCGTGGGAGTGGCGGCTGGCTGCAGGCTGAGCGGTGGCCGGAACACGCTGCAGCCGTGCGAGGGCGTGTCTCAGCATGCCATCATGGCCCCTAGAGTGCAGTGCGTAGGACGGTGTACACAGAGTGCTGTGGGTGTGCCCGCCGTCCAGGAGGCCGCGGCGAGTGGCTGCTGCTTGGCAAACGGGGCGGCGACGCGCGCCCACCGGCTGGGCACCTGCGGCACAAACAGCCCTGGAGCCCTGCCCGGGCCCAGGTGGAGGCAGACCGCCCAGGACAGCTGCGCGCGCGCACCGTCATGCACCCGCCAGCGCTGGCGACCACGACGACCACGACGACCACGCCACCGTCTTCGCCCGCCCACACGCCGTTCCTTGACGGCACATAGCGACTGGAGAGCGACTGGAGAGCGACTGTATAGCGACCGGAAGCACCCTCAGGCAGCTCGCAGCACCCGCGCCGCAGTGCATACCGCCGAACCCCGCATACGCCGTGGACGCGACCGTCCCCCCACAAACTCCCACCCCAGTATTCGCGCCTGTCGATACCTTCAGCATGCCCCCCGCCGTAAGCAGCAAGGGAAAGGCCAAGCCCGGCTCAAAGGCCGCCGGCGCACCGCGCAGCCGCAACACAACACCTCTCCCCAATATGCGCACCTCGGTCGAGCCCTCCACATCGTCGACATATTTCAGCAAGCCGCTGACCTCGTACCTGAAGAAGTGCGAGGCAACCGTCGAGGAGATCCTGGACAGTGCGGGGAGCAGTTCGCAGATACCGTCTGGCTCCAAATTGGTCAACCTGCGCGACCAAATAGAGCGGACGGTGCTCAAGCATGTCGAGGCGCGCTGCACGCAGTCCGAGGGCGCCCTCAGGGAACTGCAGAGCATACGAAAAAACCGGACGCCTCGCGAGAGAGAGAAAGAAAAGGACCCAGAGGACCGCGAGCGCAAGCACAAGCTCAAGAAGGTGACTAAGAAGCACGATGAGGATGGCAAGCACCCGCCCACAACTGGCGCCCATGGTGTGGCCAGGCAAGATGGCGGTGACCCCAAAGGTACGTCCCCCCCTGGCAACCCATCTTTCTCGACCCTTTGACTTTTCTTTGCTATCACAAACTCAGCGCATTCTCTCCAAGAAATCCTCACATGCAACATCTCTTCAAACCTCACCATCAATTGCTTGGCGGTCGTGCTTCACATCCACTACCGCTTGTGACAAGATTGCTTCATCTGGATAAACCGTTGACCCGCGCCACAGATAATTCTTCAGCCATGTCCTCTCCTATATCGCAAGCACCCCCTTCAGCCAGCGGGGCCGCAGCGGATGCTCCGTCCCCTAGTGGCTCAGACGTCTCCCACCAGCCCGCGCCCGCGCCCGCCGTACCTCAATATCAAACCTTTGGTCCTGATCCATCCAAGTTCGATGACCCCACAATATATCATATACGCGAGATTACGCCAGGAATGACGGATGAGGAGAGGAAAGAAATATATTGTGTCGCAGAATTCCCTCCGTCAGATCTACGCGATAGAATCGCCGGCCTGCCTCCGGACAAGGACTTCTCCAACGCAAAACCAGCAACACAGGTCAACGCCACCGTGTTTGCCAATTACGTAGAGCCATATATACGACCCTTGACCGAGGAGGATGTTGCGTTTTTGAAGGAGCGAGGCGATAGAATCGCACCATTTGTGCTCCCTAGGAGGGGCCAACGTCACTACAAAGAGATATGGACAGAGGAGGACGGGGGTATGATTGTCGACTCCAACGAACAACGGCCAGCGCCCAACGTGCCCCGAGGTGCAGCAGAGGATATCACAGACGATGTCCTGGACACGGATCAGGTATCTGCTGGGCCTCTGTTATCCCGACTTATTGCTGCACTGCGGCCGGAAGGACGTGGCAACCAAAGTGCGGTCAACGACACGAACGGGACCAACGGCGATGCTATGGACATTGACGAAGGCGCTGGGGCACCTGCTGATGCCAACAACCTAAACTCGATACCCGCCGCGACACAGCTCCCCGATTTCAACCAGCCTGGCTTCCGAGCCATGCCACCGAGCAGCCGCACCGACTACGCTGGCCTTGAAGATCGCGTGATGATGGAGCTAAAGCACTATGGCCTCATCAGCGAAGCCGACGCCGAATCTCAATCCTACGACTCACATTTCGACGACGAAGTAGCCCAACGCCTCCGCTTCCTCCAAGAAGAGCTCCGCAAACAATCCATCAAAAACGGCGCGCGGAAACAACGTCTCCTCGAACTCACCCAAGAGCGAATAGCCCAGCAAGAGTACAACACCATAGCCGACGATCTCGACAACCAACTCAACGCCGCATACCTCAAGCGCAACCGCAACATTGGCAAAGGCAAGAAGCAAAATAAACGACCTGGTGGTGCGGGCGGCGGATCACATGCCGTGGCCAATGCGGGGATTACGAGACCTGGTGTTGGAGAGCCGATTCGCACGCTCATGGAGCGCCGACAGCAGTGGAGGAGTACGATTGGGCCTGTTGTAAATTACGGAAAGACGGGGTTGCCGACATCGACGGTGTTTGATGAGGAGAAGATGAAGGAGTTGGAGAGTCGGGAGGTGGAGATTTGGAATACGGAGGCTGAGGAGTAGAGCGGCAGTTACACTGAAGAGGTGTTATAGGTGCAGGGATTCAAGGGTTTGGCGTATCGGATATGTTTGCATGTTTGTATTATTGCTGGACTGGGTTGGACTGTTGTTGTACTTTGACGGCGTTACGCGGCGCGTTTGGGTACAGACTGTTCTATCTACAGTGTATAGAATAGACGTCCAGGGCATCGATCGGTATCAGGTATCAGGTATCAGGTATCAGGCGTTGCTATGTTTTTTTCAAAACGGGCAGACGTCGTATTGTTTAGAACGATATGCGACTGGTATTATCCTAACCAAGCTACGTTTTCCTCATTTCCATTTCGAATAAGTCACACTTACCAAGGAATACCTTTTCTCACATGAACGATCCCACCTACCAATACAGTAAAAAACTAACTGTCAGCATATCTACTCGCTGCAATGTCTACCTAGATACCAAGTCAGGTATTCTAACACACGTAAACACCCAAACACCACCAGCGCAGGTCAGCGTGTACCCAGATCTCCAATCGTGCAACTGGATGGAACAAGAAACAAACCACATCTACACTCTACAAGCGCCAACTCATGCTAACCCAGTCAGTCACGCAGTTAACTAACACCACAATATAACATTCAAGTCTAGGTAACAAAGTCGCCACATGTCAAATCTACCCAGCAATCAGGCTCGCGCATCCGTCTCGCATTGGGGGGGGGGGGGTTGGTTCTATCCCGTCGATTCTTTGGTCCCTTTGGGGGTTATGAAGTACGAATTGCGAAAGTACGGACTGGGTTATTTGGACGAGTTTATGTGTTATGTGTGCTGCGTGCAGTGAATATCATCTAGTGTGTGTGTGTGTGAGTGTGTGATTAATCACACCTTTAAATCGGGTCGCACGCGCTATAACTATGGTTCCTGCTGGGTGTTAGTAGTTGGTAGTTGTCACTGTCGCTGTCCATTGTCAAGTCAAGCGGGCCGAAGTGACTTTTTGCTAAAGGGAAAAGGGAAGAAACTTGATTCGTTGGTGGAGGGAGCCTTTTTTTTGCGCAATGCGTGGTTGGGTGGTTTGGTTGGGCGGGCGGGCGGTTCAGGGTCTGGCCTGGTCTGCATGGTCAATGTGGCAGTGGGCGTTTTGGGGAAAGGGCAGGCATGGGTGGTGGGTGGGTGGTTATGCATGGTGGACAGTTAGTGGACTAGGGAGGGAGTGTAGTGCATGCAAGTCTGGAGTGAGCTGTGGCTAGACGTGCATTGCATGCTGGCGGTGAGAGGGAGAACGAGAGGGAGAGAGCAAGACAGAGGGCAAGGCACGAAGAGCTGTCGCTGTTCTCCATACATCGATCCGCCGTTGCTGTCGTCGCCTCAGCGGGCGCATTGTGAAGAGCTATTCTCGTCGCCCATTCCTCGGGTGCGTGCTGTGTATCCCTCCTGCTGGGTCTTGTGCTACGTGGTTCCTCTTCCGAGTCCTACAAACACACGCACATCCATCCTGTACATACCCTTCTTTCCTCGCGACCCCTCTTTCTTCCCAACAGCACGCCGCGGCCATCTGCAGCGAGTCGTTGTCGTTGTGCCCGCCACTGCGTCTCCCTGGTCACAGTGCAGCGCGCCCCAGCTCACTTTCTCAGAGGGCCCTGTTCCGAGCAAATTTCCCAGCAGAAACCGGGGTGTCTGGGCCCGTCTGATCTGCAATATAGTCTCCGCCCTGTTAAGACGGCTCGTTCCCGCCGCACCACCAGCTTTCGCAAGGCACATCGATTCCGAACCAGAGCTCTTTTCCAGCAACCAGACTGTGCGAGCGAGCGAACGAGCGCGAGTGTGTGTACGTGTGTGCGTGTGTGTGTGTGACTTGTACAGGCACCAGGGTCATTCGGATACTAGTGTGACTAGGCGGCGCAGGAAGTGGAAAGAGGCAAAACAGCGGTCACGCCCGAGGTCAGCAACAATCCTTTTCGCTGGGGGAGAAAGCGCGAGTGCCGTGGTCACACTTCTGCGACATTCTCGCGACTTGTTCATTACCTTTGCCTTGGAATCTTCTCCTCCTCTTCGAGCGACTACTATACATATAACGACGATTTGCGCGGCCTTTCACACAACACACAAAGGTCTCCCGGGGAAACTTGACAAAACAGCGAAGATCCGAGACATAGCAGTGCGCTTGCGCAAACCGCAACGACAAGGGGGTTTGCGAAACCAACTATATACACTCCCCAAACCCTGGTAGCGCTCTCCATACTCCCATCCAGCCAGCATCACAACGACAACAACCACCCGCACAAGCAGCCATGCACCGCAAGAACCCCATCAGCGTGCTCGTCTACAACAGCCTCTTCCCCACGCCCTCACCCACGGATCCCCCGTCCTTCAGCGCGCACCTGAGCAAGAACCTTGTAGGCGAAGTCCGCATCGAAACCGCGAATTTCTACGGCTCGCTCGACACAATCGAAGCGCGGTATCCCGGGCTAAACTATGCTTTCGCACCCCACCGCAAGCGTCTAGGCCGCTTTCCGCACCACCGCCGCCTTTTCGAAGCATTTGACCGCCTAGGCCTGACCGAGGCGGAGATCCAGGGCTTCTGCAGATGGGAGGGTACCCTCTGGGCGCGAGAGCGATACGAACGCGATGAAGGGGTAAGAGTGGAAGACACAACCGGTGTAGAAATCAAAGAGTGGATTGATCGACGGGAAGAATTCAGAGCCCGGCGGAATAACCTGCACAACGGCAGCAGTACCAACAACAATGGGATCAACGTAAAAACCGACATCGAAGTAGAAATCGAACAACTACACCACCACATTCACCAACAACACAGTCATAACCCAAACAACAACAACCCACACACCCTCGACACGGAAATGCCAGACTCCCCCTCCTCATCCCAAGACCCAGAAGAACAAGAACCAGACTCAGACTCAGACCCCACCCCCCAAACCAGCATCGGCTTTTCCCTCAACGCCCGCCTCCTCCATGCCGCCGCCCTGCGCGACCAAGGCGCCCCAAACGTCTCCATGCTCGTGGACCCAGAGTGGGAACAATACCTTAAAGAGGCGCAGGAGCGTGGGGAACTTAATATCGAGGCGACGAGGGAGGCGCTGAGGAGTATGGCGGGGCAGATTGCGGCGTTGCAGCAGCAGAGGCGGGAGGTTGGTGGGGGGAGCGTGGAGGGGGGTGCGGGGACGGGGGTGGATGGGGGGGTTGGCGCGTCGGCTTAGAGCTGGTGTGTGAGAGAGGGCAGGAGGATTGGGACTGAGAGTCGTGATGGTCATGGTCATGTTGATGTTGACGTTGATGTGTGTGAGGCGGAGTTGTTCCCCCCCTTTTTTTTCTGTGGCTTGCAAACAACTAGCTAGGTACACTGACTGCACTGCATGGCGTTTTTTTCCCTCCCATTGCGGGGGTGGGAATTGTTTCTTTGGGGGCCAGACGGACGGCGTTTTTTCTTCAATGCATATAGGCATTCTTCGGTCAACTTTTTCTTTTCTTTTCTTTCCCTCCCCCCCTCCCCCCCTCTCTCTGAGTGTGTTCTGCAGCATACCCCAAATTCCACACTGTGTGCTTGTCGCGCCGTACCCACGAGACTTTGACGAGTGAGGCTTGCGAGCTTCTTTTTTTGCTGCTGGCTGTTGATGTGCAGAGTTTCTGGGGGAGTTTCAATGTTTTTCTTCTTCGGTGGGAGATGGGGGGTTGGGCGGAGACAAGGGAGTATGGCGTGCTAGGCTTTTCTTTGAAAGATGGGGTTAATTTCATTCCAGTGGGGATTCAGGGAGAGGGAGGGAGGGAGGGAGGGAGGGAGAGAAGTGTATATGATTAGATAGCTTGGCCATGGTATTGGAATTTGTTTGATGTATGATGTAGACTCTGTTTTGTCTCTGTGTGGAGATGGTATAACACTTATGGTCTATGCAGGTAGAGTTCAAATGTCTTGTGAGACTTGTGCTCTGTGTGTGTGTTGTTTATCGTCGTTTTGACGGTTGCGTGGGCTTTTGGGTTGCTTGGACCTCGTAAACACTCTTTGCAAGGTCCATTGTTGCATGAGCTTGTGTGAAGCGAGAAGGGCTGTTTCAACGCCGTACCCAATGCCCAGCCCTCGTTTCATCATATCATGTCATCTCGTGTCATGGTCGTATGCTGCCTCATAAAGACAGATCGATGCCTGCTCATCCCAACCGACGACCAAGACCAAAGGAGCCCAGCCCACCACCAGGACCCCTCTTAACGCCCCTGGTATTCCGACTGCTTCCACCCTCCTCATCAATGTCCATGGCATCATCACCACCATTCCCCATCATCACCCTCTTCCCATTACCTTTTTCGCCTTCTGCCTGCATCGCCGCCTCAACCGCCCTTTCCTTCTTCTTGCGCACCTTTTCCCGGTCCACTGCCTCTTTCTTCACTTTCTCCACCTGTGCCTCGAGATCTGCGAGTGCGGCGTCGCAGCGCTGTGACCATGATTGTAGAGTTGTTTGGAGGGCGGGCAGCGAGCCGGGGGCGAGGTCGCGGAGCGGGGAGATGGATGTCACGGAGACAAGAGAGTGTGCAGGGTCGAGTGTGGCGGTGATGAGGCCAGAGTAGATGGCGGTCGTGATTAGTTCTTCGAGGGCGCGGGGGGTGGGTAGGTCGAGCGCGACTAGGAGGTGTTTGTAGGTGAGTGTCTTGTGGGAGTGTGAGAGTGGTAGGAGTGAAAGCAGGAGAAGTTTCTGGTGCTGCTGTGCGGAGAGCTTGGGAAGATTTGGTTGTGCTGGGGCTGTTAGTCTATGTGGAACCATTGTCGATTGTTTCTCAAAGTGCTCGAGTTACCCTTGTAGTCCTCCCATGTGCCCCATGCAAAGACCTCCAAAAGGGTAAGAGACGAGGCGTACTCTTTTGAAGTCCGTAGGTTCTGGATGTTCGGTGTCTGCAGTAGTTCGGCAAAGACATATGTGTTGGGTGCGCTGGTGGCTTGCATGACCAAGTCCGATGCTGCGCGTGGTGAGGTTGCGGACTTGCTGAGAGCTAGGAAGGGCTCGAGAGCGTTGAGTGCTTTGGTCTGCTCCATTGTGGGGGGTGATGTGGGCTTGGAAAGCTCGATTGTTGGTCGTCGTCGACTCTAGATGTTATGTAATTGAGCAAGCTCGTGTCGTGTTGTTGATGGGCAGTATGTACCGTAGGCAGCTACCAGGTCGGTGCAGCGGGCTGGCTTGGCACCAGTCGCGCCTGCCCCGCGACTCGTTACGCCATGCCCCACCAAGACTCTCCAGGGCACAAGGCGCAATCAAATACCATCACCGTCTCGCCACACGCATGGCGGGCGCCTGGTCCAGTGTGTTGGACGTGTTGGACACGTCCAGCACCCGAATCACATCGCTCGCGGCGACCCTCACGCACAGCATCGGAGCAGATCAATGGCGCTTAGTGGTGTCGTACACCGCAAACACGGCGTGCTCCTTTCCTATTCAGCCATTGAGACTAGTATCTGACAAAGCATGGCTCTTGCGCCGGCAACAAGTCGTACAATGTACATCGCAGCCATGTTCTTATTACGATGCTCGCGACGCGCAAACTCAAAAGTTGGTTTCGCGCCACGTCTCATGATTATCAAGCTACGCAGTGTATGTGTACGCATCACCAAGCTCAGGAAATAGGATGCCGGGGCTGGGGCTCCACCTGTCGCACATGAGCATCGTGCCATGTTTTAAAGGCCTTCCTGTTTCAGATGCCAAGGCAAAACACCACTCTATTCAGCGCCGCTGCGAAGCGCTGCGAAACACGCATACATATCGCACAGGACCCCGCCACCAGGCCGCCCTCAACGCCCTATCTCTCTCATTCATTGTCCTTGCACCATCGCACCTCTGCCCTACAGTCCCCTGACACCCTGAGCTTCCGGCTGGCGGGGCTCGTCCAGCAATAGCAACCTATCATCAGCTGACGGAGGTGGTCTAGCCCGCTTTGAAAGTCCGCAGTTTCGGGTTCCGGGTAGCTTTATTCAGCCGTCCGTCAAGCCTGTGGCTGCCACTCTCTTTCTGCCATATTAATCTCTCGCCATCTGGCAACTACCGGAAGCTGGACTTCCTTTTGTTCTGGGCAGATCGTCGCTCGTTACTTGCGACATTGATTCGGTGCATGTCGCAATATACACCACCCGTGGTTCCCCTTTTCCATCTGTCTCGCCTCGTATGATCTGTGGAAGCGCCGCGCTGACACCTCGACGACCGCGCGCCACTTCTCAGACATAGGCCGTACCGCCGTGCAACGGCTCGCCCGGCGATATGGCTCCTCCAGCACCAGGCGCAACGGCGCACATGGCCACGACCACGCTCAAAGTGGAAGGCATGACATGTGGTGCATGTACATCTGCCATCGAGTCGGGTTTTCAGGGCGTCAAAGGAGTCGGAAACGTGTCGATAAGCTTGGTTATGGAGCGGGCGGTTATACAACATGACCCACAAATCATATCAGCCGACGAGGTCAAAGAAATCATCGAGGACAGAGGATTTGACGCTGAGGTTCTATCTAGCGATCTCCCCATGGCTCAGGATATCGATGACCACTTCCTAAGTGACTCGGAGGATGAAGAGGACGAAGTTTCCGGAAATGTAGCAACGACAACCCTTTCTGTTGGTGGTATGACTTGTGGCGCCTGTACATCCGCAGTAGAAGGTGCCTTCAAAAACGTGGCGGGCATCAAATCGTTCAGTATATCTCTACTGTCGGAACGCGCCGTCATCGAACACGACACTACGATAATACCCGCGGAGAAGTTGGCCGAGACGATTGAAGATGTAGGCTTCGACGCGGAGGTCTTGGACAGCGTAGCCGCTGCGCCAGCGGCAAAGAAGAACAGGAAGCAGAAGAAACAAAGAACGTTGACCACGACAGTCGCTGTCGAGGGCATGACATGCGGCGCGTGCACATCGGCTATTGAGAGCGGATTCAAGGATGTTGAAGGTGTACATCAGTTCAACATCAGCTTGCTAGCGAATCGCGCCGTCATTGTACACGACCCCTCGAAACTGACGGAAGCTCAAATCGTGGAAATCATCGAGGACCGGGGATTTGATGCCAAGGTCGTTTCTTCAGTGGACGGCAGCCTGCAGCAATCAGCAGGAAATAACGGCCCTGTGCATTTCAAGATATTTGGACTTCCCAGCTCTGATGCAGCAGAACATCTCCAAGGTCTTCTGCGAAAACAGTCAGGTGTCACGTCCGCGACTGTGAACTTCAGCACGTCGAGAGTGACGATCCAGCGCGAACCTCAAATTGTTGGCCTACGAGCCCTTGTCGAAACCATTGAAGCAGCTGGATATAACGCCTTGATCGCCGAATCTGACGACAACAATGCTCAGCTTGAGTCTCTCGCGAAAACCAAGGAAATCCAAGAATGGAGACACGCTGTCATTTTCTCAGCCTGGTTTGCTGTTCCGGTTTTTCTAACCAGCATGTTCATTCCCATGTTTCTGCCCTTTCTCAACTACGGCGCAATCCGCATTATACCCGGTCTCTACGTTGGAGACCTCATATGCCTTGTCCTTACGACACCTGTCCAATTTGGAATCGGAAAGCGGTTCTACGTCTCCGCATACAAATCTCTTCGCCATGGTTCCCCAACCATGGACGTCCTAGTCGTCCTAGGAACATCTGCTGCTTTTTTCTTCAGCGTTGCTTCAATGCTTGTCTCACTGCTTGTTATGCCCCACACAAAACCGACCACGTTGTTCGATACCAGCACTATGCTCATTACCTTCATCAGCTTGGGACGATACCTAGAAAACAGAGCAAAGGGCCAGACGTCGAAGGCGCTTTCCAGACTCATGTCACTGGCCCCCTCCATGGCTACTATCTATGCCGACCCAATTGCTGCTGCAAAGGCCGCCGAGGGCTGGGATGTAGAGGACGAAAAACTCGGCCGCAGCTCTGTTGATGGCAATGCTGCGGAAGAGCGGGCCATTGCTACCGAGTTGATTGAAGTTGGCGATGTGGTGATCCTTCGCCCTGGTGATAAGATCCCGGCGGACGGTACTGTGATACGAGGTGAATCATATCTCGACGAGAGTATGGTCACTGGTGAAGCCATGCCAATTCTTAAGAAGAAGGGTGCAGTACTCATGGCTGGAACAGTCAACGGAAACGGACGCCTAGAGTTCGTGGTGACAAGAGCTGGTCGCGATACCCAGCTCAGTCAGATTGTGCGCCTCGTCCAGGAAGCCCAGACCAGTCGAGCTCCCATTCAGCGTCTTGCTGACACAGTTGCCGGGTACTTCGTTCCCATCATCATTACTCTGGGACTAGCCACCTTTGTTGGCTGGATGGTGCTCAGCCATGTCCTGCCTTACCCACCAAAGGTCTTCCTGGATCACGCTTCTGGTGGCAAGCTTATGGTCTGCGTCAAGCTCTGCATCGCCGTCATCGTCTTTGCATGCCCCTGTGCCCTCGGTCTTGCTACACCCACAGCTGTCATGGTCGGTACTGGAGTCGGAGCTGAGCAAGGCATTTTGGTCAAAGGAGGCGCCGCTCTCGAGACGGCTACGAAGCTTACGCACGTTGTCTTCGACAAGACTGGAACGTTGACTATCGGTAAGATGAGCGTATCCAAGGCCGACATTCAAGGCGAGTGGGCCAGTACAGAGAAGCAGAATCTCTGGTGGACACTCATTGGTCTGGCTGAAATGGGCTCTGAACACCCGATTGCTCGAGCCATCGTCCTTTCTGCCAAGGAGCATCTGCGTCTCGGTCCTGATGGCGTTTTCGACGGTTCTGTTGGAGACTTCGAGGCCATTGTTGGCAAGGGCATCACTGCCACCGTGGAGGCTGCCGTCTCTCATGAGCGCACACGCTACAAGGTCCTCATTGGAAATGCTGTTTTCCTGACCTCTCAGGGTGTCAATGTACCTGACTTCTCGGATGAGCCTCTCCCCACAGCCATTGCCAACCCACGAGGACCACAATCACGCTCTGCAGGTACTACGACTATCCACACTGCTATTGGCACGACATACACGGGTACGCTGAGTCTGTCCGACACGATCAAACCGTCAGCCCGCGCTGCTATCCTTGCTCTCTCGCGTCTTGGCATAACATCTTCCATTGTGACAGGCGATACATCTGCGTCAGCCCTGGTCGTAGCCGCAGCAGTTGGTATTGATGCCAGCGATGTGCACGCCTCAGCAACACCCGCCGACAAGAAAGCCATTGTGGAAGATCTTCAGTCCCGAGGCCAAGTCATTGGAATGGTTGGTGATGGCATCAACGATAGTCCAGCTCTAGCATCCGCTGATATTGGTATTGCGCTCTCTACGGGTACTGATGTAGCCATGGAAGCCGCCTCCATCGTTCTTATGACCAATACTGATCTCCTCGCCATCCCCGCCAGTCTTGTGCTCAGCCGTGCAATCTTCCGGCGCATCAAGCTCAACCTTACGTGGGCATGTATGTACAACTTTGTTGGGCTACCGTTCGCAATGGGGTTCTTCCTCCCATGGGGTCTATCGCTTCACCCCATGGCTGCCGGCGCTGCTATGGCATGCTCGTCCGTCTCTGTTGTTGCCAGCTCGCTTCATCTCAAGTTTTGGCACCGCCCGAGCTGGATGAAAGTTGCCGTGTTGGACCCTGGGGCACCCATCGACGAGCGCGAAGCTGAACAGGAGAAGCAAATCCACAAGGGGGTGTTTAGCTCAGTTCGTGATTGGATGAAGGATGGATTGGCAGCCTGGAGAAGAAATAAGGAGGAGGCTGGATATGTCCCGCTGAGGGATATGGGCGAGCACTGAGTTCATATTCGTTTCTTGAACACGAGCATATTTTTTCCCCCTTGATTTGCGTTGTATGTATTTCTGAACGCTCGAGGATACCACCTTTGCATGATTATTATAGTGTTGTCGGCCTCCTGTGAGATTGAACAGGTTGTTGTACATACAATTGTTCCGAATATTTATTCCCTTTGTCCTTGCAATGTTTACCATTGCTTAAATCCATTGCATGATATAACAACTACGTGGTCTTCTTCTTTCGCGATGCAGCAACCTGCCAATTGCAGCTAGGAGATAGCCGTTGCGCGTGACGGTGTTGTCGCGGACCGCGGTTCGTCACGGCGATAAGCCAAGCGGTACAACACAGCACCGCCGTTCCGCCTCGTTGCACAACCTGGTGTCTCATTGTTCTTATTTACAATAACGCTGTACCCGGACAACATGCGCGACCAAGATTTATAGCCCGAACCCGCTTAACCTCGTTCTTTCAACACGAAAAAGTCGAATCGTCAAGATGGGGCGCAATCGCGCTGCGTCGACTGCGTCGACCAAGAGCAGCGAGCCCCGGCACCAAGTAGGTAGGGAACATGCCGGGAAGCCACGAGCCATGCTGAGCAAACAACAGGAGCTGGGCAGCATGTATGATTACCTGGCCAAAGTCGTGCTGCTGGGTCCGAGCGGTGCTGGAAAGTCAGTTCCCCGCGGCGAGAACGACTTACACGCAAGCGCTGACATGTTCAAGATCGTGTCTGCTGCATCGCTTCGTCAAGAGTGAATGTAAGTCGTCCGTTGTTGTCCCCCGCTGCAACATTACATGCAAGAATCCACAGACTGACACACATCAAGGGCGCGTCCTCTCCTCGCAAACCATCGGCGTAGAATTCTCCTCCAAGATCGTCCACATCGCCGACCGCAAAGCCCACTCGTCAGCCCGCAAACGCATAAAACTCCAACTCTGGGATACAGCAGGCACAGAACGCTTCCGCTCCGTCTCACGATCCTACTACCGCGGCGCCGCCGGCGCAATCCTCGTCTACGATGTCAGCAGCTGGCGCAGCTTCGAGCAACTACAGACCTTCCTGAACGATGCGCGCGCACTAGCTGGACCAGACATTACCATTATACTGGCGGGCAACAAGGCCGATGTGGAGGATGGACCGCCTCTCGGGGGTCCATCAGGTAGTAGCGGTACTCACAGCGCCTTTGGAAGCTACAGCAGCACACCATCGAGTGAAAGCGGATTCTGCCCTCCAACGCCCGGCTCGCAGTCCTCGCATGCCCCCTCGCTCAACGCAAATCTGCACGCCTCATACACCATCGCACCAGATGGCCGCGAAGTCCCCACGGAAACAGCGTCGCGCTGGGCTGGCGAAAACGGCATCCCAGTCGCGGTCGAGGTCTCTGCATTGAACGGCGCAAATGTAGAAGAACTGTTCACAAGACTGGCACGCATGATTTTGACCAAGATTGAAGTGGGCGAGATTGATCCTGATGATCCGGCTAGTGGGATTCAATATGGGGACTTGGGCTGGGATGATGGCGGCGGGAGTATTAAGAGTGGGTTTGGGGATGAGGGGGTGAGGTCGAGGAGGAGGGGAAAGAAGGCGGGACCGTTGTTGGGGGAGTGGGAGGATGTGTTTAGGATTGGGGGGAGTAGGAGGAGAGGGGGGTGTTGTTGATGAGAGGGGTCTCGCTATGGGGAGCGATTAATGGAAGGATGGGGTTGGATGTTGGCTTTGGCTTTGGTCGTTTAATGTCTGCTATGTGCTTTTGGACTTTAGTGAGCGGGTTTATTGTAGAGGTCGTTGGCCTTGCTTTGCGTACATGGCATTTGCATGGCGTTCGGTTTTTTCTTTGGTCATGGTAATATACAAGCGCCTTCTTCATCAATTTGTATCCTTCTACAAAGTGTCCAATGAGACAAACAAGTCTCTCGCTGCCGCTTTGTTCTCCTTGGACACGATCTACCTAGCGCATGAAAGGCCCAGGCCTGGAGGAGCGATCACATGCGTCTGCCAAGTTTCCGGCCCAGACCGAAACTAGCGCCATTTCTGACATGTCGTCATCTTGGCGCAACACACATGGCGGCACGCGAGCAATGCGTCCATGACATTCACACCTCCTCATCGCATGTGGCTACGGACTGAACACGAACCAAGACCCATAAGCAGCAATCATGGAATCCCCATGCCGCAGTGTTTACACGATGCCAGAACCGCAGCCTTCATCCGACCAAACGCGTCGGGAGCCTCGGTAGAGGATTTTTTCTTTACCTCGCCGTCTCAGCGCCCGGATTTTCAAGTGTCGCGTGCTCCGAGGCGGTTCCTGAAACTAGCGTCTGTGATAAGCATGGACATTTCGTCACTATCTTTCTGGTCTCCCATTTCCTCATGTGCGCATCAGTGGCTGTCTCTTTCCCTTTGACTCACACTCTCTTTTGCATACCCACGCTTCATAGAGCATATATATCCATCATACTGTGACTTTACTCCTTCACGCGGTCTAGATCATCTCTAAGAACTACCTCGAACTGTCCATAGTTAATCACAGCCACGCTGTCGTTTCCACGAGCCCTTAGATCCCTTGTCAGTGCCATACCGTCGCGCGTGTCTGTCAGCAAGGCCAATATACAGGCAGCCGCCGATATGACATGGCTTCATCGCATCAACCCTACGCCCGCATTCCCGGCGCATACAGGGCCTTACAAAGTTGGATCCGTAGATGTAGAAATACCTACAAGTGAATTGGAAAGCCCTACCATCGATGCGCCACCTGCAGATCTGCCCACAGTGGCCTTTAGGATGTTCTATCCTTGTACGCCGGATAGCGACCAGAAGGCTGTGAAGTGGATTCCGAGTCCGCAGCGGGATACGATTGCTGCGTATGCAAAGTTCCTGGGCGCAAACAGCGCATTTGCTGGAGTTTTTGCGTCAGTTTGAACCCCCGATGCCTTCAGATGAAGCTAATAGCCTGGCAGATTGATTCCCCAATTGCTATACTACATCACCATGCCCGTACATCAGAACGCTGACCTTCTCGAGCCCCCGAACAAGTCCAGACAATGGCCAGTCATGGTCTTCTCACACGGCCTCGGTGGCTCAAGAAACGCATACTCGCACATTTGCGGCTCGCTCGCCAGCCATGGTATCGTCGTAATTGCGCCAGATCACCGCGACGGAAGTTCGCCACTATCGGTACACCAAACACCCGACCAGAAGGAGAAGACCAAGCGCGTGGAGTACCGGTCGATTGCTCACAAGCCTAGTACCGAAGTCTACGAGGCGCGAGACGAGCAGCTGCGCATACGGCTCTGGGAAGTCGGCACAATCCACGACGCGCTGCTGAAAATCGACCAAGGAAAGAACCTTAAAAACGTGGCACTGGAACAGCCCAAGAAACCCGAAAAAGACATCTTGAACATGTTCCACAACACCCTCAATGTTCATGCCCCCGGCGCCATAAGCTTCGCAGGCCACTCCTTTGGCGCATGCACAATGATCCAATTTGTAAAATCCGTCTACCACCGTCCCGAATCACAAGTCCCATCCTACAACCCACTCTTCACACCCTCCCCATCCTCGCCCCTACTCCGCCAAATCACCCCCGCAACACCGGTAACCCTCCTCGACCTCTGGACCCTCCCCATCCAAAGCCCGTCCACAGCTTGGCTCCGCTCCCAACCCATGCCGTGCTACGATGGCCCCAGTGGTGGTAACAATCTCCTTGCCATCGCCTCGGAAGGCTTTTACAATTGGAGTTCGAGTTTTCGCGAGACGAAACGTATCATTTCTGCCCCACCACAACAACAGAAACAGAAACAACACGGCCCACACATCTTCTACCCCGTTTCCTCGGCCCACCTCTCCCAATCTGATTTTGGCGTCTTGTTTCCATGGGTCACGACCAAAGTCTTTGGAGCCAAGGAGCCAGAGCGCGTGTTGAAGCTTAATACGAGGGCGATTTTGCAGGTGCTGAGGGAGAATGGGGTGGAGGTTGCGGAAACGAGCGAGGCGGATTTGGAAATTCAGACTAGTGGGCATGGGGAGGAAAAGACAGTGGGGATAAAGCAGGATTTGGCGATTTTGAGTAGGGAGAAGGATGCAGTTCGGGGGTGGGTTTGTCTGAGTGGAGACGAGAAGGCGGAAGAGAAGGAACGAGCGGGTGAGAGAGTTGGGGAGGATGGCAAGGGGCCTGTGGAGGCGATGGTGGAGGGGGAGACGTTGGGGATGGTTGTTGAGGGGAGGGGAAACTGATTTTCTCCCTCTATTCCGGAGTTTCTTTGGTCTGTCTTTTCTTATCTTCACATGTTTTAGACAGTGTGTGTTTTTGGGGGTTTTTTTTGGGCATAGCGATTGGAAGGATTTCTAGGAAGATTTGGGTTTACATGTACATGGATATATACGAAGTCATGATATCAAGTTTTGAAGTTGTCTTATTGGGAGTGCTTTGGAGTGTGTAAATGTGCACTTTCGTACATATACATGTTTAAGAAGTTTACATTATACTAATACGCAAGATACCTGTCTTCTCTCCATAGTCGCTCTATCCTCCTGGTGCTCTCCCAAGCGAAACGTCATGTTGTCAATGTGATGGACAAGACTAGAACGCGTGCTTTTTCACATCATATTTAGATGATTATCAAGTACACCTGTTGCTTATTCTATGGTTACGATACTCTATCCTACAAGCTGGACAAGGTCTCCAATGACAGTCGGGAGCAGACCCGAGTATGGTGGTGCCACCAGACTCACGGCCCCGCTAGCCCCACTAGCGCGATTTCAAGACGTGTAGCCATCGCGATACTATGCCATGTGACAAATGTTGTTCACGCACCTACACATTGCCTCTAATAAAATCTCAAAGCGTAAAATCCCACTCACAAGATTTCAACTCTCCTCACACGAGCAGGCGAACAAGACACCTTGCATAGCAACAACCCATTTACAAACAAACCCTCGCCGACTAGGCCGTTCCCATCATATGTAGACCAACATTACGACTAGTTCGCATACACAGATATTCACAGCCACGACGCGGCGTCACACCCGTCGCGTCTCGCGTCGTTAATTGAAATCGACGCCATAACTGGTTATCTGTATACCCAGCGCCACAATACACCAGTAGTCAAGTCAACATATTGAACAAAATAAAACTACCCATGAGCCACAACACTCGGACAGCCAACACCAACTCCAGATCCCAATCCCCAACAGCACAACAACAACACAACAACAATGACAATTACAATGCCTCGAGAACACCAAACAGCAGATTCATCACACACACATCTTATGAATAGACCGCGTTGGTCCATTCCAACATACGTGGTTAAGCAGGCACATGAGAATGCGGCGAAGATTACGCGGGAGGGGTTGCATGAGGCGGTTAGGAGGGTTATTGGGGATGTGAGGAGTAAGGATCATGGAAGTAGAGAAGAGCCAGAGCGGGGAAGGGTTGGGGGGATGAGGGAGGAAGAGGAGGGTGGTGGTGATGTGAGAGGAGAGGGTGAAGTTAGGGAGGGTGATGATGTGCCACCAGCACAGATGGATGTTGAGAGTCGGACGCAAAGCGGTGGAGTAGAGCTCTCGCTCGATACAGGAGATCAGCCTTTGGTAATAACGGACGACGAGGCTCTATCAGACGCTGAAAGCCTGACACAGACCGGTCTAGTAGAGCACTCGCTCACTACACGAGAGCAGCCCGTGGTAATGCCGGACGACGAGGATCTACCAGATGCAGACTTGCCAGTACAAAGTCCCACGCTCACTCCTCCACCTCAAGTCAGCGAGTTGCGTAAGGAGTCGCAAAGACCTAGGCCAGAGGACAGGCGGAGCAAGAAAATGATGGCTCGGGCGCAGCAAGTAAAAGAGGGCATCACGGTGAACCAAGCGATGCGGAAGGTGAAAGAGAAGAAGTCCAGAACTCTCTCAATACCTGCCGAGTCATCAAGAGCAGGCGCTGTGCGAGAGGCTGCGACTAACACCACAACTACGTCAACCCCTTCAACAGCCATCATGCCGAATCTGCCCATGGCTGAGGTATCAACAGACAGGTACCCCGTACGCCCTCTACCAAAGTGGTACACTTCCATCAACGAAACCGGCTTTGAGATGAAACAGCTCGGAAGGAAGAAACCCCAAGACCTTACAGCACTCGAGTCCCTCAAAGGCTACATCACGCAATGCCAGTCCGAACGAGGACCATCCGCATTACACAAGCTCCACGAAGCCCTCCGCAACGAAGTCCACAAAGCCGAAATCAAACTCTCCGTCACCAAATTCATCCTAAAGAAAGCCCGGATTCTCAGCCCAGACACCGGTCTCCCCGCCATCTTCAGAAAAGACGCCAATTTCCCTCCAGACCTGAAGGCAGATAGTTTCCAACTCTACAACCGCTGGTACAATCAAGACTTTGACCAAGACATCCTGCGCGGCATCATCACCAAAGCAGACAAAGATCGCAACAACGATAGTCTCGACCCCAAGTATCGCGCCCAACACCCCGCATCCGCAAAGTACTATGGACAAGGCAATCTAGTCCTAGGACAATGGTGGCCAACCCAGCTCTGCACCATGAGAGACGGGGCGCACGGCGCTGCACAAGGAGGTAAGACATCGCTTATCCACTCACCCACCCACAGACACTAACCCACTGCTCACAACCCCAGGCATATTCGGCTCAAAAGACAAAGGCACATACTCCATCGTCCTCTCCTCCGGCACGGGGTACCACGACCTGGACCACGGCACAACAATCCACTACAGCGGCACCGCCTCCCTCACCCAAACACCCACGGAAAACACATTACACCTGCTAACCTCCATTGCCCTGCAAAACCCCATTCGCGTCATCCGCTCCCACCAGCTGCCGAAATCGAACCCATATCGTCCGAGTGTCGGGCTGAGGTACGATGGTTTGTATCGGGCGAAGAGCTACGTCGTTGTGGATGGCCAGAAGGCGGCGTATAGGTTTTTGCTGGAGAGGTGTGAGGGGCAGGAGGGGATTCGGTGTGCGGGGGATGCGGCGAGGAGGCCGACGGTGTTTGAGGAGGAGGCGTTGGCGGGGTTGAAGGTGAGCAAGGGGTGGTGAGTGCGCGTCGTGGGTAGCAAGGTCTGTCTTGCGGTGTGCGCGGGGATATGAGATTGTTCGACGAGAAGCGCATGGCGGGGAATATTTCAGGTGAGTCATGGCAATGTGGATGGCGGAATCTTTGTCAAAGGGACGTTTAGGATACCCATGGTTTTTGTTCGTCGATGGGGGTCGCAAAGGGCACAGGTTTAGCGACAAACGTGTAATACACGCACCTTACTATCAGAGGTGACGGTCGTATGTCCCATGATATATAATATTCAATCAGGTACTTGCTTCTCCCACTATGTTGTGAACGGTTTTCATCCAATCATACTCATACTCATGCCGAAAGCCATGCTTTCTGCAACCCAACTACTGCAATCCCAACCATGCAAATCCACAATCACTACACCCTCCCCAATCACCAACATACAACCTCGTCCTACCTCGTCCTAGCAATCCCAACCACATTCCTCAACGTCCCAAACGGCAACACATCCGCAATCCTCCTCTTACTAGCAAACAGCATTATCAACCGATCCAACCCACACCCCCACCCCCCAGTAGGTGGCATCCCCCACTCCAGCGCCTCAAGATAACTCTCGTCAATCGCGTCTTGCACACCCTCGGCGTGGAACTCGCGCTGCTGCAGAAACTTTCGGCGCTGCTCAAACGGCGAGTTTTCCTCTTCATACGCATTAACGTATTCGCGGCCGTGGATGAAGAGTTCTACGCGCGAGGCTACGCGCTGTCCTGTCGTGTCGTCTAGGTAGGATTTTGAGAGCGGGGAGAGGGCTTCTGGGTGGTGAGAAATGAATGTTGGGTTTTTGCAGAGCGGTTCAATGTATATTTCTGCTAGGGTGTCGAGGAGGCGGGGCAGCGTGGGGTTGGGTGGGATGGTGAGGTTGAGGTCGGTGAAGAGGGTTAGGATGTCTTGGGTTGCGGTTGGGGTGGAGAGGTTGGGGAGGGTGCGTCCGCTGGCTTTTTCGATGGTGGGGATGAAGGGGAGGTGGGTGAAGGGGGTGGAGAAGTCGATGTCCGATGGGGCGGAGAGGGAGGGGAAGTATGTTGGGCGAAGGGCTTCAGTGGCGGTGTGTAGACCGTGGATGAGCTGTTCTGTTCGCGCGATCACGTCGGGTAAAGTTGCGCCTACTTCGTAGAATTCGCAGGTTGAGAACTCCGGGTTGTGCGTGTTGTCTATGCCCTCGTTGCGGAATGAGCGGCCGAGCTCGAAGATCTTGTCTTGGCCGCCGATGATTAGTCGTTTGAGATTGAGCTCTGGTGCTATCCTGAGCTTGATGGGCGTGTTGGACATTTCATTCGCAACAGTCTCAAACGGCCGCGCAATGGCGCCTCCGGCATTGACGTCAAAGAGCGGTGTCTCGACTTCGAGAAAACCGCTTTGGATAAAGTACATGCGTATGTAGTCGTAAATCATGGCGCGTAGGCGGAGGACGTCGCCAGGCTCGTGACTTGTGAGTTGATGGATGTGTGGTCGTCGGGCAAGCGTTTCAGCGTTGTCGACAACCTCAGGGATGTGGTGGAGACATGGTGCGAGGATTTGGGGGACTTGGAGGGCTAGGATGGACAGCTGACCAGAGGATGTTTTGGTTGCATGGCCTTGTATAGCTTGGGCGTGTTAGCTGTGAAGGCACTATTATAACTGGGAGTTACGCACAAACCCAGTCACCCAGCCGCGCCACCTTCTTGAAGCTTTTGTAGGCTTCCAGGGATTCATCAGGTGTAGCCAGCTTCTTCAGCTCCACCATCACCTGCAGGCGTTGCATGTCACGTTCAATGTCGAGGAAGATCAGCTTAGACCCAAGCAGCCGCACCGATCGTACCCTTCCTGACCAAGTCAGATCTCACAATCATCATGCTGGGACACAAAGCATACCGAGTACCGAAACGACTTCATTCTGTGTCTCTTGGATACTATTGTACTTTGCATTGAAGTCACGAAGCGACAGACTCTCTACTCCTGCAGAACGCACAAGCCGTGGATGGTATTCGCCCAGCGACCTGACCTTGCTCAACTGCTCGATCCGCTTCTGCTTCTCCACATCGTGTGGACCCGTGTAATCCTCCGCAGCTACCGACTGTATGAGGCGTCTCTGGATGGAGAGATACGCGCGAGCGTGCTCCGGCCTCAGCGGGCGCGAAGCTCGACAAAGGTACGGGCGCAAGAAGCCGAGATACGGTCTACTCATGGTGTCTACTTCTCGTTAGTCTCGAGTCGAGCAGAGATGCGATCGAGGTAGAGAGGAGGCGGGATCTCAGATAGGGTGAAGCTGTGAAGTCACTCGCCCGGAGGCGTCATTCGCAACGGTTCTAAGGTTGTACATGATCATCACAGAGGGGTGTGGGCAGCGGCATTGCGGAACTTACGGGTCTGAGACGTCCCTCACACGCACGTGAGGTGACGGTTAGAGGCGAGGTTGCCTGGCGACGAAAAAAGTTCTCGAGCTCCGTCGCGCTAGGCAGCCTTGGCATCCCACGGGCAGTCGCGCCAGCCTGCCGAAGCGAACACGTGAAGCGCCGCGCTAGCCTGCCTGCCCCGATCGCCGGAACCCGCTCGCAGCCAATCAGCGCCCGTCTGGGTGAATGCATTGCTCACCTCCCGATCCATGGCCACACTTGCACGACGGCCAAAGACGGCCAGCAAACGCCCCCTCCACGTAAGCCCGGTGCACGAACCTCTGCTGCTGTCTATATAAACCAGCCAATTCCCGCCCCCTCTGCAAAAAATCATACTTACCTTCTTGCGACTCACTGAGCTCAAGCATTCAGTGGTCTAACGGTTTCGCCTGCATTGCACAGCGCGGCGTGGAATCGTTACGAGCTTCCTTCGGGAATCTCGGCGGGGCAATTTTTGCTGGTCATTGCATCTCGCATGCTTACCTTTTCATTGATCTCGTCGCCTGGTGCGACGGGTTGAGGAAGAGATTTGGCCATGGTGTGTTGAGGGCCGTCCTTGTTCGTGCTGGTTCTCGCTTGAACGTCCATACTCGTGTCATGACCACTGTCCACGTCGCTATCATCAAGGCGTTGCGTGTACACGGCTGGCGAAGACGGTGTCGCATTCAGTACAGGAAGCTGAGCGAGTTCGTGCGCTTGACTACATTCTGGAGTTGCCTTGGGCGCGCAGTGAACTCGTCTTGCTACGCTGTCGTTACTGACGACGCGGACACGCATTGTTCACATCAACGGCGACTGGAAGCTGGTCCACACTGCTAGATTTTCGTTGTTTTGCGGTGGCTGGCACGAAGTGCGTACTGAGACGTGTCCATTCCGCACGCATCGCCAAGGCAAGTCGCACAACAACAAGTTGCCACACCACTCCAACACAACACGCGCGCAAAGCTGGAGAAGTCTTCCGGCGCCACGCGATCCCCGAGCCGTTGCGAAATATCTCCTCGCGAGCCGGACTGCTTCTCCGTGAAAGAAGACATCCTGGACGCGCCTCTCTGTCACGCATAGATCATGTCGGACATCTGGACCATTTCGTCTGCACAGCATCGCGTTGCCCCAACCAGAGTCGAGCCGCCATCATGGTCCTCAAATCAAATCGCATATAAGGCGTCGCATACAGCAAAGTGAGCAGAGTCTCGAAGATCTGGAACGCACAGCCTAGCAGCCGACAGCACCCACATTGCTGCCACGAGGCACGCCAGTCTAGTCCAGGACGCAACCGCCCTCCCAATCCACACCTGTAGAAAATATGACGCCCGAGAATTTCCTTTCCCAGTCGCTGTCGCAAGCCGAAGGCTAGAAACCCCAATGAAGTGCCCAGTCCCCACTGTTGTTCGTCTACAAGCTCAAACGGTCAGCCCAGAACTGCCCCGCCCTACGTCAACATGACATTCGCCAAAAATGTCCCTCGCAAAATCCGATCTGCACTACATGGCATTTTGCTGCTTTCTGTTCGACACAACGGACATGTACCCCTCCACAGCAAGTCATGACGTCGAACTAGCCCCTCCAAGCGCATATACAAGGGAATGCAATCAACTGTGGTTCGTCGGTAGTTGGGCGTACGCGACGGTTCATAACGTCAGATGTTATGACGATGTCATGGCTAATTGTATCTTTGTTAGTCTACATATATGGCTAACGTTCGCGACCTCTGCATTCCGTCTTTATTAAATCTCCTCAACACAATCAACCCTATTTGATAATCACTTCGATACCCTTTTCTTTACCAAGGTCATATACCACATACTTTCGCCCAAGATGATGTCCCAAGCTGCCATGCAGGCGGAGAAGGCCATTGGCCATGACAACAACGCCACTACGGCGCAAGATGTCACCAACCCCGGCAACAAGGAGGAGTGGGCGGATCACTCAGAGACTATGAAGGCTCTGGCATGGTTCGGCAAGAACGATGTTCGCATGATCGATACACCAAAGCCCGCAGTCATTGAGCCCCGCGATGTCATTGTCAAGATTACCGGATCGACAGTATGCGGCTCTGATCTTCATCTGCTTCACGGCTCGGTTGTGGAGATGCAGAAGGGCGACATTCTCGGCCACGAGTTCTGCGGTGTGGTAGACAATGTCGGCAGCGCCGTCACAAAGTTCCAGAAAGGGTACGCAAGACTACCACACTGCTCAGACTCCATTGCTAACTAAATAACAGCCAACGAGTGGTCGCATCCTTCCAAATTGCATGCGGTGAATGTTACTACTGCAAGCAGAAGCTCTCTTCGCAATGTGAGAAGACCAACTCAAACACCATCGAGAACGGCATGTACGGTGGCCGAACAGCAGGCATGTTCGGATACTCTCACTTCACTGGTGGATTTGCGGGTGGACAAGCCGAATACACACGTGTACCATACGGCGATGTCAACCTCCTTGCACTCCCCGATGACGTTCCCGACGAGCAAGGTCTCTTCCTCTCCGACGTCGTCTGCACATCCTGGCACGCCGTCGTCGACACGGGCGTCAAAAAGGGCGACGTCGTTGCCATCTGGGGCGCCGGTCCCATTGGGCAAATGGCCGCCGACTTCTCCCTCCTCAACGGCGCAAAAGAAGTCATCATGATCGATTCAAACTGGCGTCTCGACTTCGTCAAGCAAAAATACCCACACATTCGCACCCTCGACTTCTCCACCCTACCCAAGGGCGAGACAGTCACCAGCAAGCTCAAGGAAATGTGCAACAACCGCGGACCAGACGTTAGCATCGAGTGTGCTGCCGGCGAGTACGCAAAGGGCTGGGCCCACTACTTTGAGATGATGGTTGGTCTTGAGACCGACACGAGCGAGCTCGTCAACGAAATGATTACCAGCACGCGCAACTTTGGCAGCTGCGGTATCACTGGTGTTTACGTTGGATTCACAAACCACTTCAACATTGGCTCGTTGATGGAGCGCGGTATCCGTCTCATTGGTAACGGTCAGGCACCAGTGCATCTCTACTGGGAATCGCTGCTCCAGATGATCCAGGAGAAGCGCATTGATCCCTCCAAGATGGTGACGCACCGTGTTCGTCTCGAGGACTTGGACAAGGTCTACAAGGTGTTTGAGAACAAGGAGGATGGCATGCAGAAGGTGTTTGTGGAGACAAAGTGGAGTTTCCCAGCGTGGTCGGGGAGCCCGGAGTTGACTAGGTACTAGAGCATTGTTGGTGCTAGAGAAGTGAGGGATGATGGGTGTGTTGTGTTTGTAGTCTATGATACCTCGATAGTTTAAGATTGAAATGATATTAATGATCATCACGAACTTATTCATCATGGTGTTGTGATGCTGGACTCGGCTTATCTTCGATTTCCCAAGACATGATGCTGCAAAACACTGCATGACACAATCAAATCATATGCTGCCTTGTCTTCACATAACGCGCTACCTCTCAGTCAATTGAACTAACTAGCTAGGAACCCGCCAACTGAATGTGCAAACAACGCATACCCAACACAATGTCTCATCTTTGAGATAAAGTACCATCAGCGCTGTACAATCATAGTAAGAAGATACTATAACATCTACACCTTGTTCTTCAGCAGAATCTGGTAGTCTTGTTGTATGCTGAATAGGTGTTTACTAATGTTGAATTTTCCAAACAATTGAGTGAATCAGAGGAGCTATGCCAAGGTTGGTATGTCATGGTATATGTGTCCTTTGACCCTTTCTGGGGACTGGTTCAATGAGTTTTTCGGTACCAGAGTTTTTGAGCTGTGCACTAGGAATGGTTGATTCGATACATTGAATATTGGGATTTCTAGATTGGGGTTGGCTCATTATACTGAGGGTAGCATTGTTATCGAGGTCGGTCGTGGATTCTGTCTTTTCTCATGAATAAGTACTTGCAAGGGAGCGTGGTTTTTTCAACGCGCTGTTGTGTCTTGAGAAGTTAGAGTATGGTAGGCTTCATAAAGCACTAACGCGTGCTAAAGGTAGCTAGAAACCCCATTGGTATACTCTACGGTTTACTAAGATGTTACGATTAAGGTCTAGTAAGTTGGTCATATACTCTTACTGTGGTATGATTCTACTAGTAGATGATATTAATAGGCTGGGTGCTTCTAAAGAAACAAGATTCTTTGTATAGTGCGTGCCTCTAACAGCATTAAAGCGTCGCAATAAGGTCTACGCTTCAGGGTACATTATTAATCTCTGATACATACCTTTGCTAGTCTGCAAGCCTATATCTAGCCCGTCATCTGTACCATGGCTACGGAGATGCGGCCTAGTCCTTGCCCTGCATGTACCTCAGTTCCGATAATGCAAGAGAATATCATCATCAGCTTAAATACCGAATGCAATAATTCTTCCTACTCCCCATTAAGGACACTGTCACTTAATAGCCAACTTTTACTCAACAATATGCACAGTCAGCACCTCTCTTCGCTTTCACAGAAGTCACCTTGACTCACTCTGACTAGAGTTACCTACCGTTTGCGAGGCTGATCCGAGCGTTTGCGCACCAACTCGAGTCCTCAAGTTTCACTGCCTGGATGGGTGGGGGATATCTCACCTGATTCACCACTGAGCGATACCTCGACCTACAATTACAGTCGCAACTTCCGTTGTTGTTGCATTGTTCCTTCCCAACTCAACCACCTCCTTCCCAAACCATCCTCAACCTAACACCATCACACCCCCACAATGCTAATCGAAGGTTGGCAATGGTGGTCATTCCGCTCAGCCATCGCTCCCGTCCTCGCCACCATCATCTCTTTCATCTATGCAATCTACATCCTCGCCTACCCACCCGTCCACAAGAAGCTGAGCATGTTCCTTCTCGCCATACCTGTCTTCTACGCCTTCACCTACCACTTGTCCATTGCACCCGACTACATGCTCTCTGACACCTTTGGGCGCTTCCTGTATATCTGGTATGGTCACATGAGCTATGAAGTCACGATCCTCGAATTCGCACCTGCTCTGGGAAAAGAGAACGATAACTGGAAGACTCGAGTAAAGCTAGCATGGCGCGTACTCTTTGACCGAAACCACAAGCCACCACCAGCGCCCACCCCAACAGCCCAAGAGCTAAAACGTAAAGACTCCGCCCAGCCAGACTCAGCAGACACAACCATCACCACCCCTCCACACCACCCTCACCATCCACGTCAACCTAAAATGACCCACACACCCACTGGAACCCACTACCACCACAACTACACCTACCTCCGCTTCACCGCGCACCACCTCACCCAACTCATCCTCCTCATCTCCCTCCTAACCTTACACGACCAATTCCGCAGCTCCCGCTACGGCCCCCCCTCCCACAACAACTCCCAAACACTAAACTCCTTCTTCCGACGTCTACCCCTCTCCCTCCACGCCTCCGAACTCTACCACCGCGCCCACGTCTGCTTCGAATGGACAATAATCTCCCTCTTCGAATACGAATTCTACTACTCCCTCTTCGCCCTGCTCTTCGTCTCCATTCTACGCACAGACACGCCGTCGCAATGGCCCCTCTCGCTCTGCGGCCACATCAACACCTCATGGAGTATGCGCCAGTACTGGGGCCGCCACTGGCATAATTATATTTATCGGAGTTTTACGGCGCACACGCAGGTTGTTACGCGGCGGTGGTTGGGGTGCAAGAGGGGTGCTTTGGGGACGCGGTTGCTGGAGAATACGATTGTGTTTGCGGTGAGTGGGGTGATGCATAGTTTGGTTAAGAGGGTGCAGGATCCGGGTGGAGAGATGTGGGCGATTACTTGGTGGTATGTTGCGCAGATGGTGCCGATTGTGGTGGAGGGCGTGGTGCAGCATTATTGGAAGAAGGGGAAGAAATGGATGGGTGTTGAGGGGGAGAATAAGTGGGTGGCGCGAGGAGAGTTGGCGGTGGGGTATGTGTGGGTGGCCTGGTGGTTCATGTGGAGTGTGCCGAAGTATTCGGCGTTGAAGGATGATTGGACTATGAAGAGGATGTTGAGGCGGTGGGAGAAGGAACATGGTGCATTGGAGAAGATGAGTCTGGGTAATGAGACAGAATGAGATGGGAAAGAGTTGGTCAGGATGCGATCGATGATATAATTTGGTGTGGTGTTAGCATACTCCTCCATTCAAACACGCGGGACTCGTGTATCAGGCATACACAATACCATATCGTTTAGAGCAAACTACTAAAACAACTCGTCATCTGCTACTCCATATTTCATCTTGTAAGTGATGTCGTCTCATGCCATACTCTCCATTCGCCACACCTGTGCCACCACGCCCAGACGGATACCCCTTCCGTGTACCCAGCCACAAGAGGTCTCGGAGTCGTGGCGTGTGACGACCCTCAACCTACAAATCGCTGCGCCACGACTTGGATATCCTAGTAAAGTCACTGTTACACACCTGCAAGGACAAGGACAGCGGCAGCCAGCCGCCCGTCCAATGTGTAACAAAAGACTCCACACGGCCTTGGCGGTTTCTAGGCAGTCCAAATGGCACAGCGACGGTCGATCTGGAAGAACCTTAAGACGAGGTGTGGAATATTGTGGCTGTACTGGTCATTTCATGTCTCACATGCTAGCGTATTTGTCATGACTGGATTTGACCTTCATATCCAGCGCCACTTCATGATAATTGCCTTCTCGTCGTGATCTCCTTAGCTTCTTGACTTCGTCGTCGTTAAGTTTCCTTCCTATAAGCTCTTCTAGTTCCTTTTTGCTAATCTTCTCCTTGGCTTTTTCTTCTTTGGAGGCCTTGAGCCGCGGCTTGAAGCGTGCTTGCATGCGTATTCTGTAAGTGGTGTTGAATGTGATGTCATCTGCGTCACCTCGTAGATCTGGAGTGCTTGTTGAGGAGTCGCTGATACCGAGGAATTTGTCGCGCGGTGTTTGGAGGGAGAAGGCGGAGGGGTTATTGGGCACGGGTACGACGAGGAAGGATTCTTCGGGGGAGATGGCGGTTGCTGTTGCGCTGAGGATGCCGAACTTGTCACAACTGAGGTATCTGTGCAGGTGTTAGTGTTGGCTCTATAGTACAGAGATGTAGGGTCTCGAAATACCTTCCGTGATGTCCTTTGAGACTCAGACTCTCGGTGCCTGCAACGCGATTGGCAATGAAGACCTGGCGCACATCATGCGGCTCAGCAGTAGAGCTGTCGCCATCGACGAGATTCTCCAGCGCACTCGCAAACACCTTTCCATTCGCGTCGCATGCTAGACAGGTCGGCGTATCTGTAGGCAGCACAATGACAATTGGCCCTGATATATCGCTGGGCGCATCGGCGCTCACCCAGGAATCGTCATCCTCGGTCGCAGCAGGCGCACTGGTGGTGAGCTGCTTCGATGGCGCGTCGTCGGCGTCATACGGGTCGGCGGCCTTCTTGCGCTTCTTCACCTTCTTGTCTCCCTTGAAGTGGAGGGCTTTGGGCATAATGGACTTGCGCTGGTGGTTCGTCTAGGCGCGGAGGTTGGAGGGAGGACGCGTCGGGGTCCGCCGAGGCAGCGACGAATCAGGCAGGTGCACTAATTCTGGACAATCAGACGAGCACTACATGCACGCTACGCAACCACGATAAAGTTGGAGACTCGACTACTCTACGCATTGTTTGTCCTGATCTATACCCCGGCCATTCTCTATTCCAGTTCTACGTACAGCTAGGTAGCAAACATGGCAAGCGCTAAGGATGCAGTCAATCAGAGTGCGGTGGCAGTGGGGTTGGGGGATCTACAGAATGGTAAGCCATGCTGACTACCATGACCATTGACAGTAAACATCTGACAAAGGTGATCAGATAACGTCAAATTCGACCTCCTGGAAGATGCTTTCGGGTCCTCCAGTCTTGGCATCATCGTGGTGAAGGATCTACCACCAAGGTTCCACGAGCTGAGGCATAAGCTGCTCTCGTATTCCTCCGCCTTAGCTAATCTTTCCAAGGATCAGCTAGGTATGTGCACCGTCTTACCCAAAAATGTACAACTACCCCTAGGCTGACACGGCCCCCAGAGAAGCTCGAGTCTCCTGCTTCCAAGTGGCTTGTGGGATGGTCATGCGGGAAAGAGACACTGAAGGATGGCCGCTATGACACCCTGAAAGGCTCGTACTACGTGAACTGCGCCAGTGCTTTTGAAGATCAGCAAAAGACCATTGCTGAGAAGTACCCGTCGTTCCCAGAGTACACTGCGCCGAATGTGTGGCCATCTGAAGAACTACTACCGGGCTTTGAGGAGACATTCCGCGAATTATGCGGGCTCATCATCGATATCGCGGTGTTGGTTGCTCGAGCATGCGACAAGTATGCTGAAGCGAACATCGAGGGTTATCAGAACGGCTACCTCGAACATGTGGTCAAGACCAGCGTCTCCACCAAGGCCAGGCTTCTGCACTATTTCCCCAGCCCAGAGAGTACCGCCCAAAGGCCAAGTGAATCTGGGGGCGACGAAGATGACTGGTGTGCCACACATCTTGACCACGGCTGCCTCACAGGCCTGACTTCTGCTATGTTTGTCGACGAAGCCGCCCATGTACCCAAAACTGGCTCTGCATTCTCGCCCCTTAAGGAACTGGAGCGCTCACCCGACCCCAAGGCTGGGCTATATATACACTCCCGAACAGGCGAAGTCGTCAAGGTCAGCATCCCACGCGATTGCCTGGCATTCCAGACGGGCGAGGCTCTCGAGATCATCACCCAAGGCAAGTTCAAGGCCGTACCCCACTTTGTGAGGGGTGCCGGGGCGGGGATTGGCGGCAAGGTAGCGAGGAACACTCTGGCAGTCTTCACGCAACCCAATCTGTGGGACAAGGTCGACGAGCATCGAGATTTCGCGGCGTTTGCACGACAGATTGTCGAAAAGAACCACTAGCCTGTGCACGTTGGCGCAGTAACAAATACTCGATGCATGCGACTGCAGTCGAGATGACATCAGATTCTCTGTGCTTTGCCTGTCCCGGTGTCTGTACATGCATCTTATCTACGCGCGCCTATCGTGTCCACGCGACGATGCACAATGACGAATGACAGCTGCAGCCATCCTGGTCCCGCAAGAAGTCTGCTGTGGCTCGTGACGCTAAGCCGGTGCCGCTGTCCGAAGATCGAGCCGTGGGCGGTGGGAGGGCACGCCAGTGGTGGTGTGCTTGGTGGCTGCACCGTCGCTGTCCCTGACTTGTGCAGAGCCGCAACATCGCAATCTCATACCGTCTCGACTATGCGTCCCCTTTATACCCACCGCCCACCACCGTCTCAACACGACGAGCGTGACGCAACACCTCCACGCGCGTCTCGCATGCGCACTACCCCGATTGCGCGTCCCCGGAACAGTCAAAGCGGGCGGCAGCCTTTCGTCTACTCCAATCTCTTCGAGGCCGATCCTAGCCCCATTGCCAGCCCGCGTCAAAGGCGCTTTGTGGCTCGTCCTGCTCCCGAGCCCAACAAATCCCATGCTGCACGCGTGCGGAAGCAGACTAGCAACCACTGATGCGCCTTGCCTGTGCGCCACACATTGCCATGCCTGCAGACGTCTGCATCCTTGGCCCCTGGTCGCACTCGTCCCAGACTGCCAGTGGGCGTAATGGTCAGTCAGGCGGGCGCAGCTGGCCAGCCCTCAGCGCTGCATGCCACCCACCCACCGCGTGCCGGGTTGCCGTCTCCAGTTATCATTTGTGCTGCCGGAGAGTCGGTCCAACTGTCCAACTCCACTGCGCGCTCACAGCCAAGAGCGATACGGTCGTGAAACGGGTGGGGACCATTTGGAGATGATTCTCTCGATGCCAAGCCATATTACGCGGCCGTCCATACAGGCTCGGCGCTTGTTTCCCTTTCTGAACCCAGGCCAATTAGACAGGCAAAACTCACCCCAAAATGCTGTCCTCCTTGCCGGCTCTCTATCATGCCAAGCTCCTTCGCCGGTTACCCGTCTTCGCATGGGGGAACTTGCTTGTATCCTAGTGACCAGCACTTAACCTCCTTCTTGGTCTGACCAGCCCACCAATGCACCTCTATAGGTGCCACTGTCGCTCATTCTTTCCTGTCACCTTTCAGTTCTGTTGAGCGGTCATATACACATCTGGGGCGTCCGTTTCCCTTTCCACAGCACGGAAGTCTGTCTGCATGCGTATGTCTTTTATTACAAAGGCTCCGTTACATTTGGTGCGCGCCACCATCACCGGTTTCTCCCCATCGCCAGATTCTGGAGCCAGCACAGGCAAAATGTCAAACAACCGCCAAAATGTCACATGGGTCGAGGTATGTATCTGCTGCCTTTGTCAATTGCCGCCGTCTAACCATTGCAGGGAGTGCGAGGCGTAGCATCCTTCTGGGTCGTCGTCACACATCTTTGTCGAGCGTGGGACTACAGCCTATGGTCACCGCGCGATAACGAAAACGCCACACCCCAACTTCTCCAATTACCATTTTTACGACTACCATGGCAAGGCCGAATCGGGGTGACCATGTTCGCATTCCTTACCGGTTATGTGTGCGCCATCAAACCTCTGCGACAAGCAAAGTCTGGCAATGTCCCAGCAGCGCTGGAGACTCTTGGCAAATCAGCATTTCGACGACCTCCTCGCCTCATCTTACCTGCGACGATTGCACTCGTTATTGCATGGTTCTTTGCGCAGCTCGGCGCATTTGAAATTGCACACCGAAGCGACTCTCACTGGCTCCGTCGCTCTGTTCCCACCAACATTGGAGGTCTCGACACTGAAATTCCACGACTGGTCAAGAACTTCCAGCGGTCCTGGTCTGGCGCCAACAATGAATACGATGATCACCAGTGGGCACTGCTTCCTTTACTGCAGGGCGCTTTCCTTATTTATGTTCTTTTGTTCGCTACCGTCTTCATGAAATTCCGCATGCGCTTGTTCACCTGCGTTGTGCTCTACTTCTGGTACTGGATGAGGACGAGTCCTGAGAAGGGTATGTATTGGCCCGCGAATCGCCTCTTTTTATGCTAATATCGCTTGTAGAAACTTTCGAGTGTCAATTCCTTTACGGTGTAATCCTCTGCGATGTTGGTTCTGAGAAGTCCTTCCGAGACTTCATCAACAGCCGACCCAAGGCGCGCCGTGTAGCGACAGCATTTCTCATCGGTCTCGGCTGGTACGTCGCATGTTTCCCCGGAGAGCACTGGGAATGGGCAGCCTGGTCCGTCCAACTCAAGAACCTTGGAGACTGGATCATTCCCCACGGAGCAGGAAGTTATCCGAAGCGTTTCACAGCCATTGGATGGGATCTCATGGTCACCGGAATCTGGCTCTCGCCTACCCTCCAAAACATCTTCTCCAACAAGTTGTTCATGTGGGTCGGCCGTAACAGTTTCGCCGTCTACCTCACCCACGGAACCGTCCTGAAAGTCGGCCTCGCACGGTTGATCTACGGATGGAGCACCGCATCCTACCACGTCGAACAGCCCGAAGGCGGCGACGCGATCCACCACTACATTCCCCGGTCGACAAACTGGCTGGTTTGGGCCATCGCAATCCCCGCCTTCTTCGTCGTCGAATACACAATCGCACATCTCTGGACCACGTACGTCGACTCGCAATGCGCAAAAGCCACCAAATGGCTCGAGGACTATATGTTCGAGAAGAACGAAGACGAAAAACACGGTGTCGCTGCCATGGCGTAAACACCCCTCCCCAGTCTAGCGACACCACACCAGCCCGAAGCATTGAAGCAAACATCTTCGGAACAGGAAGAAGCATATATACACAGGCGTACCGCAGGAACACAAAGGGGTTCCTGCCGGATCTAGACATGTTCGCATTATCACGCTCGCATCGATTTATTTCACCCCCTTATCCGCGGGTTGTTCATCACGATTTCCTATGTCACACACTACTGAACCCTATCATCCCTGTTTCCAGAGTCATTTGCGCGCGCGGATACCAAACAACGTTGTCTCTCGCATTTTCAAAAGGCGTTTCATCCCGTTTTTATGGGAAGGATATTTTCTTTTCGAAATACACATGTTTGCAGCATTTTAGCCATTTTTGCGCTGACGGGGGGTTGTTTTCATGACTCTGCGGGAAAGATGATGGAATAGAATGGCCCTCTGTGCGCGGAGACACTTCTGCGTGCTACATGCTGTTTGTTTCTTCTGTATATAGATGAAGATGGTTAGAGTCTAATTCTGACGTACCTAATAAATGCAAAAAAAGAAGAATAATCATTGAAAAAATAACCCCATGCGTGTCTGTCTACCTATGTGAGGCTAATCGAAGTAGAGGAGTAGGAAGCCTCGATTCACAACTCTAAACCTGATCTCGGAGCAACATTGAAATTTTCCCCCCAAAAGTCGGGTTCGGTGTAAAACGCCGAATGCGAAAGTTCGTCGAACTCTGCGACTAAACTCCATACATATATGCATACTCCTCACGTTCTCCTCAAAACCCCCATTAGAATAACAAACACGGATCTACATGGAAATCACTCTCAATCACCCTTCACGATGCCGCCTCTTCTCCTCCCCCACCTCCAATCCGCCCCTGTGTGATACACATTGACCTACATGGTACAATATACATGACGTCGACACATCCCCCACATCCCTGTACACAAGAACCACCATCCTCGATCCCCCTTTCTCGATCCACCACCCCTGCACACCGACTTTGAACTAAATCATCACAATCACTAATCATTGACTCCAAGTGGGTCTACTATGTGCGGCGTTGACGAGGGCGGGTTGAATGACGGGGGAATGGGAAAATGTGTTTATCGTGTGGCACAGCAGTTTTTGCAACATGTTGTGGCGCAACATGTAAGTGCCGTTGTTGTGCCGTGTAGGGAATTGAAGCGTGCTGCGGAAAGACGATATCGCTATACTAGCAACACATAGCAAGTATGTTGCGTAGAGTAGAGCAGAGTAGTACTTTCTCATGTAGAGTAGCCATATCCACACAGTAACTCGGATTAAAAATCATCAATTTGTTGCCGTTAAAAAATGCGCCGAAGAGTTCATGTTCCACTGTTTCACATGATGGGGTTTTTGGGGTAATGGATCAGCCTCGAATTACCATTTGTGGCTGGTTGTACTTGAGATACCCGTCTGACGTCATACGGAACTTCCAAAATAGGCGGGGCGTGAAATTTAGGGGGGGTGGGGGTGGAGATTCATTGGGGAGGGAGGAGTTATTTTCATACTGTATGGAAACGCCTTTGAATTGAGGTTTTATGTGAGATAAATATGTGGCATGTATGTATGTAAGATCTGGATATCAATACAATGACAAGCCAAAGTACGAGGATAAAGGGGCAGAAATAGATGATGCAGCTAATTGTGGATAATCTATTGATGGGCTGTCCAGGACAAATCGCTGATTATAGACCAGGAGGTAGCAAGTGATTTCAGGGTCCAAGGCACAGGGTTTGCACACGTTTGCGTGGACAGTCGCTCGCGAGGCTGTTGGTTTTGCGTTTCGCAAGGGTGCCTCGTTTCAGAACTATAGAACGCGCAAGTGGCAAGCTGCAAGCGTCGCAACCCTCCAAATATCAAACAACACACTCAAAACAATCCATGTACCAAGACTCACCGCGAACACTCAACCTGCATTAATCGCCTGCCTACCGACCTAGTTGCACATGTATCACTGCCATCATCGCAACGAATAGCGCCGCGACATGCAAGCACAAGTCTAACATCGTAATATACCATGCCACATAGTCCCATACCTAGTATTTCAGTTCGCATTGTACGCGCAATACACACCCAACACCCAACGTCGAAATAACGTACGCAGATCCCAACGGGTAACTACTGTGACAAGGCGCCGCGTGCCTTGGCCACGCGTCTATTTACGCGTGTCACACCCGTTCTTCGTATTCCTAGTGCTTAGGAGGAAACTCCGTGGTTAGAAGGGAAGGGGTTCAAATCGTATTTGTCAAATCTTCCCTGGGGGTGGATAGGCGAACGTGTGGGGCGGTACGGGGGGTTGGCGGATTAGAGTAGGGAAGGGTTGATGGGGATTTAGGTGGGATGTGTGGAATTTGGAGGGTGATGGATTTGAGGGGTGGTGATGGTTTGGGCTGAGGAGGGAGGGTTTTCTGTGGTGATGTCGAGGTTGGTGATGTTTGGTACTTGAGTGTTCTTTCATTTGAGCTCCTGTCTAGAGTACTTGAGAGACAATACTCTTGATGGTCTTGCAAGGGACCCATCTACCTACATCACAACTATTACGAAAAGTAGGGACTGATACATCGCATGCGAAAGTCGAGCTAACACCGTTACTCAATCTACCAAAACAATTCAAGAGCTCAATCCACTTTACTCCACTTCACATGCTAACAGATTTACTCGAACACTCCTGGCTAACCTCTACATATCCTGTCACCACAGTTAAACTCCCTTTCTCTGCGTACCTTACTTCCTCCCTTCATCCTTCTCCTCCACGCCCTCGCGCCTTGTCCCCCAAAACATTTCACAACCGTCAAAACCGTTTACTCCGGCAGCCTACCAGTATCTATCGGCCACATCCCTAATTGTGGATCTCTAGGTCCCGGGATAGGACCTGCACGGTTGGGATGCCCACATGGTGGCATTTTGTTCCAGTAGTTTGGATCGTTGGCGAAGAATCCCCATCGTAGTTCTTTTGGCATGATGATGTTGATTGTTGTTGTGTTGATGAACCGGTGGAAAGCACAGGCTTTGGTCACGGTATCCACTATTGGGTTTTCTGAGGTGGTGGAAGGATTTGCTGATATTGATGCAGCGCTCTCTCTTGGGTTGCCGCGAGCATTGAATAATGATGGAGGTACTTCAATGTGGCAATAAAGTAATCGGCTCTGATTTCCACATGGGGAGGGACATCATTTGGTATCAGCGGTGGATTTGCATGTAGTCATTTTACTAGCTTGACGAGTGAATGGGTAGGATAACCTGTGTTGGGGAACAAGAAATATATTCTGCCAATACACATCTAAATATGTCCAGGTGAGTGAAAATGGGAGTTCTACAAAAACACTCAACTCTTCGACACATTCGTCTTCGAGGTCTCCCACCTTGAGATGTCTCTCATTTCGAACATTTTATGGCATTGTAGAGCCGACCAGCTTGCCGTGTCCTATCATACACGTGTTCAATCTGCTCCTCTGTCTGCTCACATTGTGAGCAAGACAAAACTAATGCTCACTCTCTTCATCACTCCAACGAACCTTCTTCTCAAAACCCGGCTCAGTCTTCATCTTCGAACCTCGCCTAATGTTGAGATTGTACGGTAGCACCACTCGTGGAGATCGGTTCTCACGCTTCTCAATCCCAGCGGAGACCTTCGCATCGATTACTGAATCCTGCAAAGCAGGGTTCACACTTTGTTCTTGCGCCTCCGTCTCTTCTCCGTTAAGCTTTCGCTGTAGCTGTTCATAGGCTACCCATGATGTGCGAAAGTGGCTAGTATCTGGTTTTACGTATCCCGATGGGCTTGTCCACATCCTGTCTAACTGAGGATCCAACCTTCGATTCAAAGATGCTCGATGGTGACGTTCCTGGTAACTCGTGTGGGGATTGTGAGGTTTCTTGATGATGACTGTTGATGGAACGGTATTGTGTGGCAGTATAGTTGCGCATGGATCAAACGTGACTTGACGTCTGATTCCAGGAGGGAGAGATGTGGTCGCAATCCTTGTGGGTTGAGGTTTGGATATGTTAGCGCTGTTGGCGTCACTAGCTACAGGCGTGCGAGAGGCGACGCCTGTGACCAGTGTTGAAATCCTGAAGTCTCGAACCACTAGAGCTTGGGGATTCGTTCTCCCATCATGCTCGGTTTCAATATATGAATGTTTGCTTGACACGTCTTTCACGTCTTTGGGCTCTGCACTTCGAGACCTGTACACAGATTTGTTTTCGCACATGATTACATCGAGCGCGGAATGAGTCGAGCTGTCACCATGAGACACTGAGGGCGGTGGTGACATCCGACGTGTGAGCTTGGTGTTAGTGTTAAGCGCATTTGAGTTGAGCCAGCCAGGGCATTCGGGCAGAACTGGTACCTGAGATTGGTCGAGTCGATCATGTCCTCTGCGCTTCTGGCGTTTTGGTGTCCGTAGTGTCAAATCCGTCCTTGATTGGTCATCAACGTATTGATAGCCAGGAGTGCGCCGGACAACATTGTAGCATCGTATCTTGTCAGATCGCAGTTTAGTCCTCCAGCCTTTGTGATCCATACCGTCCTTCTGACCCGAGATTTTGGAGAAGAGGACGCCACCACAAGCTTCGAGTCCTGCTTGCGCGGACTTGATCTCAGAAACGCAACTCCTGACCAAACAGGGTGCGCAAGCGAAAGCCTCGGAGGATTTGTGGACGATGAAGAAAATAGGACTGTAGTGGTGGTCGCAGCCATAGGAAGCACTTTCCGAGAGCCACATGTTTGAACGTTTGTGTGTGTGTGTGTATATGTGGGTGTGCGTCCTCAAGTGGGAAAGATATACTTGCGAGACTGTCACAGACCTGACGATCATGTGATTTATACGAGGATTGTAGCGGTGGGGAAATCGGCAGCTGCGCTGCGGGAACGTTTGTACTCCAGCGCCATTATTGGTGCTCCCCACAAGGACCAAAACGAAAGTGAATGTAGCTTGGAACCCACCGGGCACGGGCGTTGCTCAAACAAACGCATATGACTGAGCAACGAATGCTCCGAGCTTTGTACTTGCACTTTGACATTGTATCCGCCACCTGAACCCGCGCAGCTCCTCTACTTCGTTAGTCATAATGCCCTTTCTGTTGGACCAGGTCGCATCACACTGTACACGAACAGTGTATGGAGTGAATGTTTACCAATGACTGCCAATGGCAAAGCCAATTCACCTCCCCCCAGGCGAAGTATAAATCTGCCTCTAAATCAATTGATGGGTTGTAGGGGTGCATGCTAGAGCACGGTCAACTGAAGAGAATTGATTCTGAGGATGCTGACAAAGGCGCCATCTAAAACAATTTGGCGTGTTAGTGCAACATGTAGAAGGGTGATGGTGTCGAAAAATGCAACGAAAGAATGCATGTATAAGAGACTTGAGAGTCGACGTCGTTATAGCATCGCTTGTAGCTGGAGTGCATGCCCGTACAAGGCTAATATGTTAACAGAGACAAAGGGGGCGGCTTGCTGCAACCCATGCATAGCTCTTAATGAGATAGCTGGGGATGAAAAAATAAACATGGGAATAGAAGAGGGAAGAGGAATAGAATACAGGCTTTTGAGGCAGACTGGCTAATGATGAGCTAAAAGGTGCCTCAGGGAAAAAAGGGCTTAGAATTTTTTGAGCTTCAGGTGTGACATGCATATGATGGCGGAATGACCCAAATATATAGCGATGGACAGATGTTTGCTGATATTGGTTACTAGTCCAGCTGACAGTATCCCGTGCTAATGGGGAGTTGGTAAATAGTTGGCGATGAGACGCCACGATGATTGGCATTGCACTTGACGAATCACGGGACAAAAGACCGCTTGAACGGCAAGAAGACATCTCGTCTATTCAATCTCATCCAGGGGCATGTCGTGAGGCATTTGATTTGATTGTTCATCGTGGTAGTCCGTGGTTCCCTCATGGTAAGTTGAAGCTTAGGCGTGGTTATCTTTGAAACGATATGAATGTGTAGCAAGACGAGTAATCAGGAACATGCAATATAAGCAGCAGTGGCGACCTTCCCCAGGGTTGTTTATACATTGTGAAGTTGATGTGCAGATTGATGTTGTTTGGATGAAGTCGTCCCAACCGAATCGGGCCTGACAGCCCCAGCCTCAAAACGATGACGTTCCAAGGTTCTCTTGGCGCAATGAGCTCAGATCTTGAGCAATGATTACGCCGCCGTCTTCTTCCGCGCAAACCACCAACCCTAAATTTCACCCATCTACCGAACCAATTCGTCTCGCCATGTTTGCTAGACAGGTTCTCCGCCCGGCCAGGACTCTGCAACAGGTATGCGCTTCCTCCAATTCCAATATCAGCACGATTACCAATCCGCGCGAGCACCAAGAGTAGCAGCTAACAACCCCAAAGCAGGTCCGCCGGTACGCATCCGAGGCGCCCCAGAGCGGTGGTAATAATGGTGTCCTCTACACGGGCATCGGCGCTGCCGGTCTTGCAGGCGCTTACCTGTACTTGAGGGGAGGAGACTCGCCGTCCGGACAGCAGGGCAAGGCCCCGCCATCAGAGGAGGGCAAGAAGATCCCATCCATCAGCACGGGACCTGGAAAGCAAGCCTTTACTGGCGGCGAGCAGGGCTTTGTGTCACTTTTGTTGGAGAAGTCTGAGATTGTCAACCACAACACCAAGAAGCTTACCTTCAAGTTACCCGAGGAGGACATGGAGAGCGGCCTCCCCGTAGCCTGTGAGTATTTGCGACGACATCGATTAGATTATACTAATGCGCCTTAGCCGCTGTCATCACCAAGTACAAGGGCCCCGAGATGCAGAAGCCCGTCATCCGTCCATACACACCCATCAGCGACGTCGACCAAAAGGGCACCGTCGACTTCATCGTCAAGAAGTACCCCGACGGCCCAATGTCCAGCCACATGCACAACATGGAGCCCGGCCAGAGACTAGACATCAAGGGACCCATCCCCAAATACCAATGGTCCCCCAATAAACACGAGCACATCGCCCTCATCGCCGGGGGCACCGGTATCACACCCATGTGGCAAACCGCCCGCGCCATCTTCAAGAACCCAGAGGACAAGACCAAAGTCACACTCGTATACGGCAACCTGACCGAACAAGACATCCTCCTCAAGAAGGAATGGGAGGAACTAGAAAACACCTACCCCCAGCGCTTCCGCGCCTTCTACGTCCTCGACAACCCACCAGAGGTATGGCAAGGCGGCAAAGGCCACGTCACCAAGGAACTCTTGAAGACTGTCCTGCCTGAGCCCAAGGAAGGAGACAAGGTCAAGATCTTCGTCTGTGGACCACCGGGCATGTACAAGGCTATCAGTGGAGGGAAGAAGAGTCCTCAGGACCAGGGCGAGCTTGATGGATACCTCAAGGAGCTTGGGTATAGCAAGGATCAGGTGTACAAGTTTTAGACGTTGTATGCTATCCAATGTGGCAAAACAAACAAACATGTCCTGTATGATTATCAATCTGTCGTGCGTGTAGATGCAGGGACAGACAATAAACAACAACAACAAAAAAAAACACGTTCCTCTTATGATCATGGTGTGCATCTTTGGGTGCTGAAGATGCCGTGTTTTTTGCGTGCGTTGAGAGAAGGACTAGGCAACGTCTTGGTCCACAACGGAGAGCTTGTACGTCGTCAATGTACCATTGCACATGACAGCACTTTTTAAGAAAATGCAGTGTAATCTCCACGGTGCACTATCGCATGCTTCATACATGACAAGGGAGAAACCAGTATGTATACTCGACGCTCTACTGAGCGCGTACACTACAAGAGTCTAAAAGCTTACCATGAGACTGCGTGAAATACGTGGTTGGTTCTTTCTACGAGGTAATGACACTATTGTCTTGTGTACGCGTGTAGTGTGCGTGTATAAAAGATGATCAACACCAAGGTCACCATGGGAGACAAGAAAGAAAAGCACGATGCGAGTGTAGAACATAACATCGTTCGCTAAAACCATGTTCTATCTCCAGAGTACTTGAGTGTACATGGTCTTGCTCCGCTTTTCGCGTGTGTAAGCGGCGCTGTTTGCCTGTTTTATTCGTCAAAAGCAACATGTTAATCAGCCTTGTGTCGTGACACAGACGTGCTGCAACAGAGGTCCTTTTACCTGACCGTTCCATTGTTTGCTTTCGTTTCCGAGAGTCTTTGAAGAGAGCGTGCGTATGCTGGGCGTTGGCAATGTAATTACGAGCCAGCAAGCAATGACTACTACTGAGGCAGCTTACCAAGCGGCAGTAGCTACATCTGCAGCGTTGGTATCGTCCGCCCAGTCACCAGAAGGCTCTTGAGCAGCGTCACCCCAGCCGCCAGTAGCAGCACCAGTAGCAGCGCCAGCGTCACCCCAACCACCTCCAGTCTCCTCGACCTTGGGCTCAGGGCAGCGACCCTGACCATGACCGTAGTTGTTGCAGTTCTTGCACTTGACTTTACTCCAGTCGGTAGGTAGGCTGCAGTCACGAGAAATGTGGCCCTCCTGGTCACAGTTTCTGCAGCGGATGACACGAGGCTCGGAGCATTCGCGAGAGATGTGGCCCTCGTTGCCGCAGTTGTGACAGGCACGACCTCCGCCACCGCTGCCTCCAGTACGACCAGCGGGAGGCTCAGGGCACTCGTTCTTCATGTGGCTGGGCGGTAATTAGCAACGGTCTTAATGATACGGACAGGGTCGCTTACCCAGGCTGATTGCAGTTGAAGCAGGGGCCTCCGCCACCTCTACCACCACCTCCACCCATAGGCTTAAGGGGTTGATCGCATTCGGACTTGCGGTGTCTAGGGAATGGAAGTCAGCGAGATCCATTACCGAAAGGCAAACGTGCCAGCTCACCCAGGGAGTCCACAGTTGAAGCACGTCTGACCACCAGCGCCCTTTGGGCAATCACGCTTCTGATGACCAGTCTCGCCGCAGCCGTAGCAAGCACGATCGCCTCCGCCTCCGCCAGTGTTGTTGCCGTAGCTAGAGGTCGTGGCGCCGATGGAACCCCAAGCATCACCACCGGTAGAAGCACCCCAGCCACCATCGCCAGAAGTCGTGGCACCATTAGTCGTGGCACCAAACTCATTGGTGCTGTTGGTGTCTGGAGTGAAGCCGTTGGTGTCTAGAGTGAAGCCATTGGCGTTAGTGGCGACCTTTGCTCCCTCAACCTCACCGCGCTCTTTGGCCTCAGCCTCGCGATGCTTCCGGGAGTTCTTGTGCGCAATCCAGTCGAGAGTGCGGATCTGGCGGTTGCACAGCTCGCACTGGGTGTTGATGGCATGTTGCTCCTTGGGACGAGGGTAGGGGTTGGAAACCAAGTTCGACGGCTGTGCCGCTGCACCGCGAGCCATGTTGTTGTGGATGACTGGGATGGTCTGGTGCTATCTGAGGCCATGGAGTCAGCGCGTGATCATAGCTACAGGTGCGGTGAGCGAGCGTTGTGTGCAGTCGCTTGTGCTGTTATTGTCCCAAGACGAGACCATTGACCTGGCGAGGCAGGAGCAGAGGGTGCACTTACTACTCGAACAAGGATACTCTCAGTGCCGCGGATGAGCAGCTGTTGGACTGGAATGGGCGATGACCACGTTGTTGTCGTGTGGGGATGGTGAAGGAGGAAGGAACAGCGCGGCAGAGGGAAAGGTTCCAAGGGGACGGGAAGGCGCGACCCAAGCACATGATCGTGGACAGTGGCCCAACGACAACAAAGCGACGAACCAGAGTCCTGAGATCCGAGGGAGTGGATCAGAAGAAGATGGAAGAGGGCGGAATAAGCGACGGCATAGTTTGGACGGGTAGCTGCAGAAGGGACGAGAGCGCGTTTGTGGCTTGGAGGCGGCCCTGGCACACTGAAGCACAGCATGCCGAGGTGTGGGGAAGGGGATCTGCCATGAGTGTATACAAGCTACAGCCTTCTCGACGAGGTATTGAATAAGCTCCAATGATGCATTGGTCTCTAGTTTGCATCTCACTCTGGCCATGTGTGGCAGCCATATCGGATCTTGGCGATGGTGATACAAGACGCAGGTCGATTGCCATGTACCCACTACCCTAGCCAGTACAGTGTTGAAGCAGGTAGACAAGAGATTATGGAATCAACATTCAGGCACCGCCTACTAGTGCCTCTTCGCCATCAACCTCGTGTTGTAGTCCTGGCTGTTCCTTCTTTTGTGGCTCCCTCCATCCTGTTCCAGCCTGCACAAATGCGACAACGACCGAGAGCCCCACGGCACCTAGGAACAACGCTTTCAGCGCATCCTGATATGCTCCAACAGCGACTACCTTTTCGGCTCCCTCCAACCTGCTCACTAGCGCCGGACTGCCCAGCAACCTCCTCGTCAAATCATCCCGATGTTTGAGCCCCTCACGAGCGAACCCGTCTTTCAGCGACTTGTGCAGAACACGCACGAAGAAACCACCGCCGATCGCGGAGCCGAATGAACCTGCAAAGCCTCGGAAGGTCGCCAGAAGTGAAATTACCACTGGGTGGACTTTCGGGAGAGTGAGATGCAGCAGGTGCACCAGGGCGTAGTTGGTCGTGGCACCAGTGACAAGGCCGTTCAGAAAGACCATGGCGACATACAAACTCCAAGGACTCGAGGGCGTGGAGATAAAGGCCAGAGCAGCCATGGTGAATGGAAAGAGGGCCATGGCAATCAAAGTATGCAGATAGAAGCTACCTGTCCGCTTAATGTGGAAAACGCCAGCAAGCAGGCCTCCAGAAGCAAAGCCGGCATTGGTGGGGATCAGTATCGATCCGGCGACAGCGGGTGCCCAGCCTCGGACAGCAAGAGCGTAGACGGGAGTATAGAACAGGATTCCCCAGCGTGCCATCATGAAACCAGTCGTGGCTATACAGGTAAGTAGCGTGCCTCGGGACCGGAGAACCGAGACGGGAATGACGGGGTCTCGAGCAACGTAGATCTCGTTGAGGATGAAGATGGGCAAAGCAAGAGCGGACAGAATGAGTGGTGTGTAGAGCACTTGGGGACCGGAGAGGCCAAGAAGGAAGAGTACAATGGTGGTCGTCAAAAGGAGTGCGCCGGAATAATCGATGCCTGCAAGTTTCTCTCTGAGGGATAAGCTGTCGTAATCCTTGTTCTTGGAGGTATGACTGGATGGAATGGACAGCAGGAGCCCAATACCAGCGATTAGACTGATGGGTGATTGGATACCAAAGAGGGGTTTCTAGTAAGTGTTAGCTAATATATGCAAATATTAACAAACTTGGAAAACCACAACTGACCCATCCGATCCTGGGCTCGATAGCACCCGCGATGACAGCACCTAATGAGACGCCGACTGTCATGGCAGTATTCGCAAGACCCATATACAGCCCCCTTTTCTTCGGACTTGTCATCTGAATCGCCATGATACTGGCCACAATGAAGATGCCTCCACCACCTGCGCCGGTAATGATGCGACCAATGATAAAGTGCTCGAAAGTCATCGATGTGGATGTGACCAATGATCCGATGCTAATCAGCATGGTGGAGAAGAACATGCAAAGACGAGGACTAAAGACCTGACAAAGACGGCCCATGAGGGGAGCGAGCGAGGACATGGCGATGAGATATGCACTTGTAAACCAACTGGCTTTCTCAAAGGCATCTAGATCTGAAGCGATAGATGACTGGGTAGTGGTAAGGATGGAAATGTTGGTAGCTATCAATATGTTAGATACTAATACGTTCCATCAAGGGACGATTTCAAGCAAATCATAGTGAGATGGACACAGGTGCAAAAGAGGCCTGACATGTTCATGCATAATAGTGTCCCCGGAGAGATCTCGGTGGAACCAATCGTATCAAGTTCAGACTATGGATAACTACCACATACCTTGCAGAAATATGAGCAGTCCTGCAGAAGCAGTGATCGAGGCTCCACGCAATGTCGAGATCTCTGTCTCGTCATTCTGTCCTTGTTCCACGGGAAGGCTTGGCGTCGATGAGCGGCGAAGAAGAGGAGCGCGTTCCCCTGGTCGATTAAGAGACGTCATCACAAGGGGAGTGATCAAACAGATACCAACGTTTGGATGGTTGAGGGCGAAAGAAACGCGTAGGTGTACAAAGAATGCATGGAATCAAGCATTGAGGTCATGATGAAGCGTGCCAGGATGTTAGTCCTGAAGAGATGACAAATGCGGCAACTGGTTTGTCTCGAGGCGACTGGTCCGCAAGACGACAAGAGGGACTGGTTCCCAGCTACAATGAAAGCCTTTTGTAGGAAGAATATGTTGCAGAAGTAGCCGTTGCAAAAGACACGTTTGTTTTCAAAATTGAACTTATAAGCACGTTCTCTTCCGTGGTGTGTAGCTGTCAGATGTCAGTCGTAAATGACGTCAACGCTGATTGGCTGACAGGCTCCAGGCTTCGCGGCGCAACTGCACCCGACCGTCATGTTGAAAGCTGGCCTTTGCGAGCAAACAACCCCCAACGTCGATGGAGTAGTTGCACGCATGCTTCCTACTCTGTGAGGCGATGCGATGATTTTCTTAGCCTCGACAACCTTGCACGTCGACACATAGCCATCATGAGGCCACGGTTACAGCGGCTCGTGCCGCTTGCCTTTGGTATGTAGGCGGGCACACGTGTGGATTGCGTCCTGACTGACTCTTAGATTGATAGTCTTTCTCTCATTATTCACATTTCTAGCTTCCGCACAATTCCCTGGTGCAGAAGGCGCGACATCACAGAAACCTCTCCGCACATCGTCAGACAGTTGGGGCACAACCGGGCCGGATGGCGAGCCAGTATGGAAGACGAGATGGGGCAACAGTGAGGGAGGGGACAATCCACATCAGGGCGCACTGGCATTTGAGGAGGCCATGGTAGCCCTGCGCAGGATCCAGCCGGCGACGGCGCCATGGTGGAACTTCGATAAGAAGTCAGGAGTGCTGGGGAGCAGCGCATACTACGCGAAGGAGATCTTCTTCCTGCTGTTCATGAATGGACCCCCCCAGCAGGAACTTTTGACCACCAATTCGCAGCCGAGAAAACTTGGACAGCCACTGTCACAAGCCGTCCAACTTTTGGAAGAGGCAGCGGCCCAGAAGAACCCTGATGCCCTGTTCATGCTCGCCGAGATGAACTTCTACGGCAACTACACCCATCCACGAAACTACTCGGAAGCGTTCCGACGATACCACGAACTCGCCCTACTCAATGGAAACGCCTCAGCACAGCACATGGTTGGATTCATGTATGCGACAGGCATTGGTGGCGCGGTGAAGCAGGATCAGGCCAGAGCAATGCTTTACTATACGCTGGGTGCTGAAGGCGGAGACGTGCGCTCGGAGATGGCTATTGCGTACCGACATTCTGCTGGCATATCAACTCCTCGCAACTGTGAGGAAGCTGTACATTTCTACAGAGAAGCGGCGAAGAAGGCAATCGCATACATGCGTTCAGGACCACCAGGCGGACATTCGATGCCCAGGGAATCTTTCCGCATCGCCGACGAAGAGGGTGGCGTTTACGGCGAAGGAGCTAGTGCCAGCAGCTCTGGGCAGAATGCTAAGGTCGGAAGCGTACACTCCGATGCGTTTTCTTCGTTGGATGATGTTGTGGAATACATGGATCTCCAGGCGAGGAAGGGCGATGCAAGAGCTAGCTTCAATCTGGCAAAGCTGAACTACGATGGTGCTCGTACCTCAAAGCGGGATCTCCCAGCGGCTAAGAAACGATTTCTGGAACTCGCCCGTTTGTACTGGACCAAGGACGGGAAGGTCAAAGCCAATGTTTCACCCGTCACCGAAAAGTTGGCTTCGAAAGCCGCCGGCTATCTTGGTCGTATGTTTCTCCGAGGTGAGGGCATGCCGCAGAGTTTTGACATTGCCAAAACATGGTTTCGGAGGGGCATTGAGCTTGGTGATGCCCTTTCGCAATACTCTATGGGAATCATGTATTTGAATGGCTTAGGAGTACCCCAAGATCCCGTCAAAGCGGCCGAGCTCTTCGGCGCCGCAGCAGATCAGGACTTGGCAGTAGCTCAAGTCAGGCTTGGAGCCCTTTTCCTGGACCAAGGCGATGTCGCGATTGCCATCAAATACTTTGAGCTTGCAGCTAGGCACGGACATCTCGAAGCTTACTACTATCTAGCCGAGCTCACGCATAACGGTGTTGGTCGTGACAAATCCTGTCCTGTTGCTGCTGCATACTATAAACTCGTAGCAGAGAAGGCTGAGCTCGTATCCACCTCTTTCCCGGAGGCGAACGACGCCTACGCGAACGGCGACCTCGAGACTGCTCTTGTCAGCTACATGATGGCTGCCGAACAAGGTTTCGAGGTTGGACAAGCCAACGTCGCCTATCTACTGGATCAAGTCAAGCCCAAGTTCACTCTCGCCTCGCTCGTTCCTTTTGTCAAGCAGAAAGCGTCCCTTGCCAGCGATGCCTTCCTCGCGCTCATCTATTGGACTCGCTCTGCAGAGCAAAAGAATGTGGATTCCATGGTCAAGATGGGAGACTATTACCTACACGGCCTTGGGACCCCTCCCGACCAAGAGAAAGCCGCAGCATGCTACCAAGCCGCCGCCGAGACCATGCAAAGTGCACAAGCTCTGTGGAATCTAGGCTGGATGCACGAGAACGGCATCGGCATCGACCAGGACTTCCACCTCGCCAAGCGCAACTACGATCTCGCACTCGAAACCAACCCACGTGAAGCGTACCTCCCCGTCGTCTTAGCCCTATACAAGCTTCGCTTCCGCAGCTGGTGGAACACTGTTACGAACGGGAACATCAAGTCCATTCAGGAAGAGCCAGGTAAGCCACAAATTCATCCCGCCTACATCTCAGGTTTCAAAGTCGTTGACCCTTCTTAGTTGTTAAGAATGACTGGACACTATCTGAATGGATAAGCCGCTTCCTCGAAGCTGAGCTAGCAGGCTGGGACGACTATGAGCCAGACGACTACGACGAAGCGCATACCGCTGGCGACGACTTTTACGGCGACGGCTACCATGGCGATGAGATTGATAGCGATATCCTGGAGTCACTCATCATTCTCGCGCTTTCGGGTGCATTGGCATTTTTACTGTACTACCGTGCGCAGAGGCAACGCAGGCAAGAAGAGGAGCGCAGGAGACAGGCCGAGCAACAACAGCAGCTGAATCAGGGTGTTCCCGTTGTACAGGCACAAGTTCAGGGCCAGCAGCAACAACAGCAGCCGCCGCCGCAACAGGATAGAGGGATGTTCCCGCAACCCGGCGACCCAGATTTCATGAATTGGGTCGCGGGTGGGATTGGGCATTGAGTTTGCGCGTAGGCGGATGCATAAGGTTGGCGTTTGGGAGGATCATCATAGAGCACGAGGGACGATGGGATGGGTTGGGTCCTGGGTATTAGACTCAGCAGATATAAATCGAGAAATTCCCGATTGCGTATATACTTGAATCCTTTCGCTTAATCTTCCAGGCCATTGGCAACGTGCAATGATTGCCGTGACCGCTGATTGATTACGTCATCGTGGCGAGGTAAGCAAGTGGTTTATCAGGCATCAGTTGCTTTGCGTGTCAAGACGTTGTAGACGGCCCTTCTGACATAAAGAAAACCCCGTCATTTACATCGAGTGGAAAACAAGGTATTGCAGGATAAAGATGGCACAACAAGGTGGATGTTTTCCTCACCGCGTCGTAAAGAGTACGTGTCAAGTATCAAGTCATGATATATCTATCCCCTTGCGCAACTGCTTCACCTCTGCCCCTACCAACAATCAGCCTTTTACTCCTAAACTAAACCCATAGGAATTTTTGACACAGAAGTACTAATGCACAAGTACAGTCCCTCCCCACCCCAACCAAACTCCATCATCTACGCATACCCACCACACCCCCCGCACTGATGAGAAAACTGTCATCAGTGAAGACGAGAAGATCTTAGCACATGGATCTGGCAAGGCGATGAAATACCAAGAGTCAGAAACAAAAGCAAAAGCAAGAACACGAACGAATATACAAGAAGAAAAAGAGAAAGACACACAAACAGAAACAGACATGCAGAATGATGATGAATGGCAAGTCATCGAAATACCACAGCATGTTAATCAATATGGTATTATAGAGAAAGAGGGTGATGGTGTTGGACACGGGGATGGGGATGGTGAAGCAGTGAGAGGAGGAGAGTGGAGGAGTAAGATGAAAGTTGAGGTTGGGTGGGGGAAGAGGAGGGTGGAGGTTGGGGGGTGGGATGTTAGGGTTAGGTGGGAAGGGGATGGGGAAGGTGGTGTGGGGGAGAAGGTGAAGGGTTAGATACAGGGAATGGCGATGTGGATGGGAGTGTGGAAATTAGGTGGGTGGGAGTATTCCCAGACATAGTAGATGAATTGTAATTGAGGCTGTAACAGGGGCTAGCTATGGTAAGTTTGTTCGTTGTAATTCTTTTTTAACGCATAGTCGGGGTGATGATCTGTAGGCCATGAGCCAGGCTACGACCACTGCGGGTATGCAATCATGTGAGACTTCTGAGCTGGCGGCTAAGTCAATGATGTTGGAACTTATGCTGGCGAACTAGTAGCCCTACGAATGAACATCGAGATGTAGATAGTGACTGTCCTGTGACCTTGTGCAGCTGATATGAAATATCATTTCCTGCCATCATTGATCACTGAGCCGATCGTCTTCTATGCTGAAACCCTGATATGTTTGAGTTTACCTACCGGGTTTTTGGGCACGATGATCATATAAGGACATTTATCTGTATGTTCCCAGGCTTTTGACGCCATTTTCTGGTGTTGATCGCTCCCGCCATCACTCCTTCCGCAACCCCATTCTCCGAGATCAACTGTCTAAATCCCTCTACCTCAATCCGTTCACATCTAGCGCAACGTTCTATCCTTTTTTTAACGGCCGATGGTCTAAGAAGCACTAATTCGTACCTGCAAATTGCGAGCGTTGACCTACTTCAGTCGTGCGAGGACTTCTCCTACTTCTGTGAGAAGTTCTTCTCGTACGCTCATTATCCCGTCTGTATTCTCCACGATCTTGTCATACTGTTCCACCTCTTCTCTTACCGTGGCTCTTCTCTCTAAGTTGGTCTCCAGCCTCTTCAGCTCTACTTCCTCTTCCATGAGCTTTGCCAACCGTTCCTTCAGCTGCGCCCACCGTTCCTGAAGTTTAGCATCTTCTTCCGTCACTTTCGCCCCTCTGTCCGAAAGCTTCTTTTCCTAATCTTCAGATTCAACGCCCGCTTTACAGCACTGAAAGGTAGAAGGGCAGACATCGGGTACCAGTCGCTTGTCCTCCGCGTACCGTTCGCGGCAGAATTCTTGAAGGTTAAATGTCTCTGGATTTCGGAGCCTTGATATGCCGCTATCAAATCAATGTAATACTGGTCCGTCTCGCCTTCACCCTTCAAACGCCACCCTTCCAGATCGTACTTGCTGGGAAGAGGATGGAAGTCAGACCAATGACTTTGAATTCCTTCGAAACATCCCAAGCCAGATGGGAGACCTGTGAGCCGAGTCACAACACGCTCGACATGTGTCGCCAAGAGCTGGAATGCCCGCCCATGTCCGTTTCTTAACCAGTTGCTCATATACGTTCCACATGGATGAAACTGGTACTAGAAGAAATATGCATGGAGCGTCTCATGTAAGAGCTTGCTCAGCTGGTCCAGCATGAAGTTTTGCTTCCAGCCTCTTTTGTATAGACTGTATGGACTCATCTTTATGGTGGTGATGTAATCTTTCTGCGTACGACCTTGAACTCCAACGGGCAGCGTGGGATCCCAGCTGAACAAGGCCATATTTCTGTCTCCAGTGAAGAAGATCTTGTTGACCCACAGCCAAACACGGCACATCTCCAGGTTTCTAAATCGGACTGCGGTCCCTTGCAGGTGAACCGGTTTGAGTGTAGGCATGTAGAATTTTATGAATCCAATCATTGAGTTGAGAGAGGGCGCGCAGTTGCACATCGTTGTTTTGATCAATGGGTTTATCGAAATACTCGATCGTCTTCTGTGCCAAATGCATTATTTCGCACTTCGCTCCGACCGGCAGTATGAGGGGGCGAAAACATATGTTGCCGTATTTGTTGAGCACAGAGTGATCATTGACACTTCATTACAAATTTGATAAAGAAATGGGCCCGATGGACAGTCGATAGCAAGTTTTTAGGCTTCGGGGTCGCACAAGTTGCAGTTGCAATGTGGTTGGGGATCCTGAGAATTGACCAATTTCTATAGCTGGTCAATACAACACGGTTTTTCGTATATCTGCGTGCTGACGGGGGTTGAACGTTTCCTCCACAGCCATCGCATCTCGGCTGTATTGACCAACCCCATCATGAGGTAGTCACTGACAGCCATGTTGGACGCTCGCCAACACGTCCGCATGTGGCGATAGTGGATGCTATATCTTCGTCTGGCGAGGTCGGGAGGCCTAAATATAAGCGTACAAACCGCCCTCAACCTTCAATGAGTGCTTTTAAGCATGCCTTGAGCCAATAAGATTTCGAGCGTCTCACTAATCATGCTGCCTGGTGTACCTAGGTATAACACGAGGTCCCTGCTTCGTGTAGACGAGACCTAGTCATCATCCACACCAACACAGAAAACAGCAGGCCGCAATCGGAAATTCTCCGTAAGCATGAACGGGGCAAGCGTCCTCGAGGTCCGAATTGCAACGACTCAGGAGAAGGTGGGAATTCTTCGACGCCTAGCCTAAGATCTATTTCTGTCGAATAGAGTATATATAAAAAGAAGAGGAAGATGTGTAGTATGATGAATTTAAGGTAGGAATGGATACCAGAATATGGTTGCGAGTATATGGACGCCAATGTTTGCTAATGCGACGTGAATCGGTATTCATGATGCACTATAATCAGGTGAACATCACATGGCTCTGGTAAACGAGCGGAATTGAGGAGTCTTTGCTCAATGCACACCGCTGCTAGAAGCTAGTCCACTCCATTCCCATGTACAATCACAGTATGGGAACGCGATCGAAAAGAACGGTGGAGTTGCAATACGATACGTGGCAAACACGCGATGATCTTAAACTCGCTAAAGTTTTAAATTGCTCGGGTGTCTAAAAGGGCTGTTACATAATGCTAAGAATCAAACTATTCATGTTAAGTCATCAAAGTTGATGGCTCCGATCCACTACGCGAGCCTATCCGTTCTTCAACTTCAAATCTCTCTCTCTCTCTCTCAGGAGCTACCATCCCACTCGATCCACCCCGCCTTGTTCACCGCCGCTTCACGACGCTTAAGCAACTCACCCACCCACCCGAAGTACACAACCGCTTTTCCATCAGCACCTAGATCGCTAGGACCACCCTCAATCCCACCAGTCTGCTTCCACGCATCACGATTCAACTCACGGAGCCGTGTTACAAAGTTCCTGAACATGGTGTCTTGGTACTTGCCCTTCCACTCAACAGGTAGTTGAACATCAAAGCCATCAACAACGACCTCTTCGCCCAGAGGTCGCTCAAGTATGGGAACAACAGAGGTGGGAGGAGTGACCCAGTTTGTGCCGTCGAAAACACTGGGTGCTGCGGGTCCACCGACGTCTGGACCCAAAGGACGCAGGTCGGCGCGTTCGGTGTGGCCTTCGCCGAAGAGGGAGAAGAGGGTGAGGGCGAAGGCGGTTGGGGGGTGGTTCGCATTGAAAAGATTGGGGAAGGGAGTTGGGTCTGGGAAGGAGACCGAAATTGGGCTTGGTAAGGGGATAGGGGTGGCGGAGATAGAAGTCGCGTTCGCGGAATTGGGTGTGAAAGATGCAGAGCCTGGTACAGAGGTTGCGGAACTTGGTACAAACGCTTCAGAGCTTGGCGCAATGGTTGCAGAAGTTGTAGTGAATTCTTCAGATGAAGGCGTAGAAGTAACAGAATCCGATGCGGAAGCGACGTTGATGGGAGTAGTTGCTTCAAAGGCTGGGAAGTCGTCGGAAATAGTCGACATTGAAGCCATGCCCGGAGGTAACAAAGTGGGAAATGGTACATCGGGAAAAGAGGGTCGATGGGGGCGAGAGGGTGTTTCAGACTCATCAGGTCGTGGTGGGGGAGCAGGTCGGTCAGTATGATCAGGACCGTCAGTATGATCAGGACGATGAGGGTAGTGGAACCAGGAGCCAGTTGGGCGATGAGGGCGGTAAGGTCCATGACCGAGACTTGGGAAGTTGATGTTGATGTTAATATCAACTTGCCTCTTCTCGAGATCGTCATCCCCGCTACCAACACCGACATTGTCGTACGTTGCACCTACTGGACCTCCGTCGGCGAAGACTGGGCCAAATGGATTTGGATCAACGCTTGGGTCTCCAAAGTCTGCGTTACCACCAACAGCTTCAAGACCATCAGCCTTGACGCTGAGAAGTACTTTGCGGCCGGATGATTGGCACCTTTGGACTTCGGCTCCCAAAGCGGAGCAGTTTAATAGGCCAGGAGCCTGGAATGCTTGTCGATCGTTTGGGACCGTACAGCCGGGAAATGCCTGTAGTGTTGGGTATCCACTGGGGCCGTAGAAGCGTGAGATTAGGGGAAGAGTGATGACCTTGATTGAAGGATCTTGGCATATGCGGCGGAGGGCGAGAAGACCTGTGAGTTCCGCGTTAGTATTGCCAATGACTCAACAAACAGCGTGGGTGACAAATCGAGCGCTTAAAGTGATGCGCAAACGAGTTTATGATAGTATGTATGCAGTAACATTTGTAGAGAGACACTATGAGATTCAATCAAATTGTAGGTCGTGTAGGTACAAATTACTACCAAACAAGACTGCCATCCGCGGGGCCTCCAAAAGCAAACCAATACATGATTCGTGATTATGACATTAAGGAGATCCTAACTAACCAGGGAAGGCCGATGGGGTATCGTTGAGAGCGGTTCCGTTGCTGCTGGGAAGGAGCGATGGCAGACCGGTACCAACAAGCGTGGTGGTGGTTGTAGAGAAGAGGGTGGTGACATTGGGGAAGATTGGGATCTCTGTGAAGACAACTGGAGAACCGGTTCCGGTACCAACAGCACCAGTGCCGACGACGCCAGTTCCAAGTGGCGTGATGGTGGTCGTTACGGTAGTTGTGTTGGTGTAGGTAGGAATCTCGGTGAAAGAGACCGGAGCGCCAGTGCCAGCAGCTGTACCAGTCCCGAGAATGTGTGTAGGAAGGGTGCTGGTCACGTTCGGGTAAAGTGGAATCTCAGTGAAGGCGACTGGCGAGCCGGTTCCAGTACCTAGAATACCGGTTGGAACAACAACGAAAGTTGCGGTGCTGTTAGGGAACAATGGAATTTCGGTGAAACTTGCGGTTGCGTTAGACAGTCCGGTGCCGGTTCCAAGTGGTTGGCGAATGGTCGCCGTGACCAAGATGAGACTGGTCAACTGCAGACTCACGGTTGCAGTGCTGTTGGAGGGCAGACCGGTTCCAGGGAACGGAATCGCGCTGAACTCGTCGGTAATGGGTACGGCGGTCGGAAGGGGATCCAAGGACGAGTTCAAGAAGGGCGGTAACGAGAATACTGGGTCTGGCAATGTGACATTGATGGCAGTAGTCATCGGACCTTCGGGAAGGATTGAGATGTCAGCGCTTGGAGATGGCGTGGCAGTGGCATCGGGAGACCCGTCAGAGGTCACAGGGGGACCCGGGGGCGTGATAGTCTCGCTGGCGCTAGGGGTGGGCTCATCTGTCGAGTCTTCGCTGACCTCATCCCAACCAAATAGTCGTGCGAAGAAGTCCCTGATCACTTCCAATCCGGTGCGGGACCTGAAAGCATCCTCAACCTCTTGGAAGACGTTGTCTGGATCATCCCCGACGGCAGTGCGTAGAGCCGCCGAGACTTCTGCTGGCAGCTGATCAACCTGAACAGCAGGCGTTCGAGGATCGAGCACTTGGTGTGGAACCGCGACGGCGTTTGCGATGGTGCTGACAAGCAGGACTGTGGTGAGTAATTGGAGGGCGGCTCGGGAGCAGGTAGGAGCCATCATTATGACGGACGCGGGAAAGAGAAGATAAACGAGTGACTAGTTGCGCGTGGAAAGAAAGACTGAATCAAGTCGATGTAGCTTTGGTATATATGTAGCATAAGTAAGGGAGGTGGCGGACATCGCGAGATGGCTAAGGGAGGAATGGACACACCGAAACAGCCTAGACAGGCCCCAACCATTTGGGTAGTAATATGCATGATAGTGTTGAGGATCGAAAGAAGTTCACTGGAGATTGAAGGTTCACTGTGCAACCGCTGGCGCGCTATCTTCGCATTCCTTCGCTAAAGATCACCAGCCCGAGTCTCTCATTCCACGTTCACCATTCATGCTTTCCACATGTCGCGTTCATATCTTGAAATAGCACTGATAACGAGAAATCTGCCATCAAACGACTTTGAGTTGTTGAGCTGCATGAAAAACAGGCATAAAGTTGCTATCGTCTGATCGTCTTGATCAAGTGCTGCATGAACATGACATTCTCCCTTCTAGATCTCTTGCTCTTCTCGGTCGGCCTTGCTTCTGGTGGAGACTAAACCACCGTAATCGTTCCAAGTAAGGCCTGTGCCAATAGCAGCATTGTATGCGAGCTGCTTGTGGTTGAGCTTCGGCTTCTTACTGCGCCTATGCAGCCCTGACGTTGCAATGTCGGCTGAACTTGTCGAGGGCGAAGGTGGATTCGGAACCTCCTTAGTCTCTGCTAGGATCGGATTGGATCGCGTCTCGTTTGCTACACGTGCGGCCAGAATCATAGACGCGAAGTCCGGGCTCTCTAGCACTGCTAGGGGTGCGTTTGGTGGATCAGATAGGGCGTTCGTTCCTAGATTGCCCGATCCCGCTAATCTGTGATTGATGACATTGAGCTTGGTGCTTTGTACGACTTGATCCTCTTCACTGCTGATATCCTCGTCAGGATGGCCAGAGATAGCTTCGTTTACACGGAGACTATTTGGTGGCACATCGGGCTCAAAGACCTCGTCATCAGATGCTTCCGAAACGCTTCGAGATATGGAGTTTCCGCACTCGTCCATTTTTCTAGATTGGTGTCTGAGATTGTACAAACTCGTCATTTCAGTGTCATGACGAAACACTTCGCCACAACCCAGATCCCCAAAGAGGTTATGCATACTAATGGCTGGCGTCCAACGTTCCTCATCAACAGTGCACGGATAGACATCTAAAGGTCTAAACGCTGCTACGAGTTCGCGCAGCTCGGAGTAGGACGAGTGTCGCGAATAGGGAAATCGTATACTCCTATTTGGTGGCGACTTGACGACTCCTTCACTTGAGACTCGGGATGATAGAACGGATACTAGGCCACATAAGGAAAGACCATCTTGGCCATCTTGACTTCGATTCCACGGTTGCAAATCCACCTCGAGTTTGCCATTTCCATCCTGTACGTTGAGTTCAAGCAGCGCAAGTACCTTCGTGCGTAGCTCCTCGTCCTTGATTGAGGCCGCACAGAGTTCCATTAATTGACGTATGTTGGCCAAGTCGCTAGTTTCAAGCTCTTCTTTTTGATCCAGATCACCGTGACCACCACCAGCTCCAAGTTCGGCAATATCAGCGCCGTTGGTGCGCGTTACGATGGGGATGATATGCACGCATTTATCGTTGCGATCCATGATCTGGCAGCCCATTCCGCGTTCACAGCTATGAATGCGTACATCCTCTCGAGATGTTAGGCACCCGGGTTGGATGTGATTCCCATTCCTGAATCCGCATAACGCAGGGGCTTCCCTGATCTCTTGACCTGACTCCCGTAAAGACCGGTTGTCAGAAGGTACGTGTAGTGCAACTTCTCTGAGCTGCTTCCGGTTCAATGTGGATAGGGAGCCATAGATTCGTGCTCTATAGTCGTCAAGATGAATTCGAGATTTGAGGAAGCTCGAAAGTGCTATCCATACGTTCTCATAGCCAAAAGTCCAGGCATGAAAGTAAAAGATTGTATCATCCGAATATTCGCTGACTTTCGCTGTTCTTGGTTAGCCATTTGCTCTAACTAGGATCTCCCAGACGAAAGAGCCTCATCAAGTGGATATGCAATGCAAGCATACCCAATAGTTCCCTGATGCCTTCTGCCTTGCTTGGAAATTCGCGATAGGGTTCGCTTTTCGTTGCAAACGTGGTGTCCAGGTACAGGCAATCAAGTCGACGACGACCTAGCGTATAAGGAACAAGCACAGGATTTTGTACTAGTGAGTTCACCCACCAAACCTCGGCTCGAATATCGCCTGTATACAATACAGCCTTACCATCACCTTCGATCAAGAACATGACAGCACCGACACAGTGGTTAGCATCGATACATGTAACTCTTATGCTGTTGCCGGGGGCCAGCTCAATAGTCGTTGGCGTATCAAGCGGAAGTGGCTTGGCCAGCTTGCGCATACTCCTGTCGTACGTGACATTGCGACTCTCCAAGACGCCCTTTGCAAAGTTGACACGATAGTGATACTTCTCTAGTCGAAGAAGAATCTGCTCAGTGAAATCAGCAGTGTGGTCTGGGAATAGTCTCTACATTAGCCCCAGTCTTGTCGGGCTCAATGCATAGGGTGGCGATCGGTAGCCGTAACGCAGATTGAGCAAGGGACAATGATTGTCTTTGCAACGTACCTCCCTCGTTGCCGCTGAACAATACACAAACGGAGCTCGCAATGAATCCAGTCCCGTCAGATGATCGGAATGAACATGGCTGAGGAAGCATGCTAAAGGCGCAACATGATCAGGCTGCTGGCGAAAATAATCGATGCGGATGCGCGGAAACTCGGCAACTATCCCGCGAAACGTAGACATAGAGTGGAGAGGAAGGCTGGCAGCGAGGAAAGCATATCCAAAAGAGGGTGACCTTGACCGAGCTTTACAGAGTGAACGACCCTGGGGGTGGGACGGCGAAGGGAAAGTGCGACGTCAACCTCAAGCAATGCATCCCATGTGATTGACGGTGACGAAACAGGCAAAGCGCAAATCTGTCCAGCACGGACCTTTTGACGCGTCGCGTCGCGACTTTCTTAGGCTTCGTGCAACTTCACCTCCAGGGTGCACATGCACTACCTCGACATCACAGGCTGCACCATCTGGGATCTGGCATAACGCAGAATTGTGGCAGCTTTATGATGTTCCTTGCGTTCGACAAGTTCTAAACTACGAAGACATCGCTGACTTTCACCACTTGGCCCGTTGCGATGCTCTTGTTTGCGCACACACCAGTCAGTATGGATAGCGCACCGTCGATATGTGTCGCGGCTCTCATATCTTGGTTGATCTCCGCTCCTTGCTCTCCGAACAAGTCTGCTAGGAGCACTTCGTCGCCTCCGCCATGAGCGCCTACGCTGTCAGGGATCTCTATGTCTTGAGGCTTCTCGAATAGCTTCCTCAAAGTGATCGTTCGAGTCTCCAGGGACCCCTCCAACGACTGATCACCGCCACTGTTGACGTAGCTGTTCTCTACGACTTCCATTTCCAGTCGCCCGCCAGTGCCATTAAAGGACACTCGGAATCCTTCCCAGGGCGCATAGGCCGTGAGAGAGTATGTCAGCACGGCGCCATTTTTATACCGTACGAGAAGGTTCATAGTGTCTTCGATGCTGATACCGTCTCCGAACACACTCTGATCACGATAGTACGCATCTTCATGTTCTGCATCCAGGTACATTTTCTTCAGCTTCTCGTTCGTTTCCATGTGCAGTGCAAATGGATCCTTCTTTGCAACCTCGCTTCCATGTGCACGGGTGTAGAATTCTGTCACACCTCGCTTTTCAGCGTTCTCGCGTCCATAAAATTTCAGGTCGCCCTGTGCGTACACGGTCTCAGGGCGAGAGTTCAGCCAGAAGTTCACCAGGTCGAAGTGGTGCGTACTCTTGTGGACTAAAAGACCACCACTATTGCGCTTGTCACGATGCCAGCGACGGAAATAGTCGGCCCCATGAGAGGTGTTCAACATCCACTCGAAATGTATACTGGTCACCGTGCCAATAGAGCCTGAGCGGAGGACTTCCCAGACCTTGGTGTTGTGCGGCGCATATCGGTAATTGAAAGTCACGCGTACTTTCTTTCCGGTTCTCTCGACAGCATCGAAAATCTCCCGACATCGAGGGGCATCAGTGGTCATGGGTTTCTCGGTCACCACGTTGCATCCCAATTCCAACGCTCTTACAATATAAATGTTGTGCGTCCGGTCGATGGTTGTAACGATAACTTCGTCTGGTTTTGTCTCCTTGATCATATGATCGAAGTCTGCGGCCTTGAAGGTGGGAACTTTGGCATGGCCGAGAGCCTGTAGTTGCTCATTTGCAAAGTCTAAACGCGTCTGGTTCGTATCGCATAATGCGACTACAACTGACGTGGTCTTGTAGGTCGTTGCTATCGCGGAGTAGAAAAATGAAGATCGACCGCCTGTGCCGATGAGGGCGTACTTCTTCTGCTTTGCTTTCGTCTCAGCCATAGTGCGATCTGAGATGCAAGGTGTCGTTTAAAGGTTGCCGAGCACCATGATACCAAGCTACAGCTGCTTCTTAAGAAGGGACTCGTCTACGGTATGACTTCGGTATAACGCCGTCCCGCCAAACCCCCTCGTTCTCGGCTGACGATGCTCCGAATCCTACACCACCATGTCGATCATGAATTTAACCGCTGATTTAAGCACACCTCTCACGGCAGGCCCCACCTTGTACACCCCCGTGGGGAAATTAGAGCTAGCCAACAATCATCGAGTCCTTTGTTGCGGGGAAGTCATTGTTACCAGATTCTGTAGGCTCATGGGATCAGCATCTGGTTCGGGCTCATTTCATTGAGTTTCATACGTGGAATTTCCTCGTACAGAAACCGAACCAGGCCATGGAGGATTGCATGGTTAAGGCCTTTTCATCGTCCCAATCACTCGGTGTACGTTATCCGGACTTGACCCATGATTGATAAAGTGAAGGACCCCAGATGGCCCATCTGAAAACCTCGTAAGACTGCTCTCCGCAGATATGACGAACCCAGGCGATACGAAAGACGCCATTGAGCATGTCGAGAATGCTGCGCCTGCGCACAATATCGAGAAACCGGACTTGGCTGCCCAGTTCCTAGCTAATGCGCATGTCGAAGATGCCTCCTTCACCTATGAAGAAGAGCGCGCAGTCCTGCGACGCATCGACTTGCGCGTCCTACCCCTTCTACTAGGCGCCTACTTCTTTCAACAGCTCGACAAATCCTCTCTTTCTTACGTCTCCATTTTCGGTTTCCAGACTGATGCCAAACTCGTCGGTCGCCAGTACTCCTGGCTAGGCTCTATCCTCTACCTTGCCCAACTCGTTATGCAACCCCTCGCAGCCTTTATCCTCGTCAAGTTCCCGACCGGAAAAGTCATCGCAACCGCCATTCTCCTCTGGGGCAGCAGTCTAGCTGTTATGGCCGCCTGCACAAATTTCCCATCTCTCCTCGGTCTCCGTTTTGTCCTTGGTTCTTTTGAGGCTATGATCGCGCCCGCCTGCGTTGCAACAACAACAATGTGGTGGAGAAGATCGGAACAGACATTACGCACGGCCTATTGGAATGCCATGAATGGTGTGACTTTCATCGTCGGTTCGCTATTCACCTACGGACTCGGCCACATCCACAGCGAAAGCATGTACAAGTACCAGATCATCTTCCTCTTCTGTGGTCTCCTAACCGTGATTTACGCCTTTGTCGTCCTATTTTTCATGCCGGATTCTCCCATGAAAGCAAAGTACCTAACGGAGCGCGAACGCATCATCGCAGTCGAGCGTCTCCGCGCAAATCAAATGGGAATCCAGTCCGGCGACTGGAAATGGGAACAAGTATGGGAAACTCTCATTGATTTCAAGACGTGGTGCTGGTTCATCGCCATCATCGCGATCTCCATTGCCAGCGGCGGTATCTCGACGTTTGGCAATCTAATTATCCGGGATTTTGGGTATACGAACTTTCAGTCAATCTTGTTCAACATTCCGTTCGGTGTTATTCAAGTCGTCGCGATTCTTGGCTCTTCGTACGGCGCAACGAAGTTCAAGCGCAAGGGCTTGGCTATTACAGTAGTTGCCATCTTGCCAATCATCGGAACAGTGATGATGCTCACGGTCCCTAGGAGACATAAGGGCGTCTTACTCTTTGGATACTACCTCGTGAGCTGTCTCGCAGCCATTACGCCAATCATTTATACCTGGCACGTTCAAAACACCGCAGGCGTAAGAAGATCTCTTCCCATTTCACCAGGATGATATATGACCTGGAAAATATCCTCAACCTTCAATGCTAACACTTGGAGCAGAATACGAAGAAGAAAACAACGAGCGCCGTGGTATTCATCGGGATGTGTACAGGGAATGTCATCGGACCGCTCCTATACTCCGTGGATGACGCACCGCTGTACCGACCAGGGCTGATAAGCAACCTAGTCATGTTCATACTCGTGGCGATTATTGCAATGTTGATCCCTATGTATCTTGCGCTACTGAATAAGAGACATGCAGATCGGAGAGAGCAGCTGGGCAAAAGCGCGGTGAGGATCGACGAGAGTATGCTTAAGAGAGATGAGAAGGTGCAGGGTAAAGATGCGGAGTTGGACAGTGGAGAGGCCGGAATTGGACGACAGGAGCAGGATCTTGGGTTCTCGGACTTGACGGATATTCAGAACGAAGACTGTGAGTACACCCCATGTTGCTGATAGTCGATCCAGATGTTAACTGACCGTGCTTCCAAATTATAGTCATCTATGTGTACTAAGCATAACAGAGATATCTTGGTGGAGGTATAATATTACGATCCTATCTGTCCTGCTCGTACTGAATACGTGACCAAAGGTTCCCCGATCTGAGCGTATTGAGGCGATTAAAGGACCGAAGATAAATTCTGGGCAGAGTGCAAATCACAGATCCTGCCTCGTGTCGATTGCTGCTGAGTGCAGAAAGACAAGTCCTTACGTTTTGCGCATATCATTCAGAAGCCAACAGGCAGATAAGCACAGCTTGCTTCGGTACTGCAAACCTGTCTCCTCAGTAAATATTTGCTCGTTATCCCTTTTTGCACATGAGGTTTGATTAGTCAAGCTAGCCCAGGCGCTTCCAACTGAGCTTACTACGAGGGTGCGAGGTTTCTGGCACATTTTTTCCTGTCAACTATGATAGTGCACCATGGTCGGGCAACAAGATGCGCTCACGCGTTTGAATCGAATCAAGTTGAGTTCGCGAGACGGTGACTACCCTGCTCGGAGCGTTGTTTCATTGAGACACAAACTTCGTTATCTCCGCTACCGGTAATTCCTACTTTTCGCTACATTTCACATATCATAACGTTGCCATAACGTTGTAGTGGTATTGCCTTGTATGTATTCAATTAAGCGCCAGACATCATGCTAACATGAATCCTCTTACAAAGATAAGCGTATTAACAAAGATCCATGTTATGTATAAGCTTTAGCGTTTGAGCAAGTACGGCAGTATGTATTGTTTGCCATTCCTCGCAATAGTCACATCTATTTCTCCGGATTCCGAGTCAACATTCACCCAAGAGATACCAATGCCTTCCAAAATTATTGCTGTCGCTGGCGGATCTGGTAACATCGGCCGTACAATCATCGAAGAACTTCTCGCATACGGTGGGTACGAAATCTTCGTTCTAGGTCGTGAGGTCCTTCCCGCCCCCTTCTTCAACCTCCCTGTTGAAGATTCACAACCATATACAGGTAAGCAATGGACTTTCCAAGGAACTCGGGGCCCCAATTCTCGCCGTCGACTACTCGGACCACTCATCCCTCGTCTCGATCCTCCAGTCAAACTCCATCGACACCATCATCTCAACAATGAGCAGTAAAGCAGAAGCAGACCCAGAGCTATCCTTGATAAAAGCCGCAGACGGATCCATCGTGACAAAAAGATACATACCCAGCATATGGAGCATACGCTACACTGACGAGTATGTGATCCACCCGACCCCCACTGCGTCCATACCCACCTAGTACCACTAACGAGAAATGCATTCAGGGTCGCAAAATACTACCCCCGCACACACGTCAAACACAGCACCCTCCGCGCCCTCGCATTCTCCAATCTTGAATATACATCCATCCTCAACGGCTTCTTCCTCGACTACTACGGCACCCCAAATATAGAAACACATCTCCCACCTTTCCCCTTCATCCTCGACATCGCCAACAACACAGCCGCAATACCAGCCTCAGGCAACGTCCCCATAATCTTTACTTACAGTTTCGACGTTGCGCGCTTCGTCGCCCGCCTCCTGCGCGAGCCTGTCTGGGAAAAAGAAAGCATCATCGTTGGCGACCAATTAACCTGGACCCAGTTCCTGGCGCTTGCGGAAGAAGTTAGAGGGACGAAGTTTAAAGTAGGGTATGATGGTGTGGAAATGCTGCGGCGGGGGAGGATCACAGAGTTACCGGGGCATAGGGCGTTGTATGGGGTTGTTCCGAAGGAAACGCTGCAGGGGATATCAGCGGTGTTTGCGCTAATGATGGAGGAGGGGCTTGTGAGGTTGGAGAGGGAAGGGAGCTTGAATGAGAAGTTTAAGGATATTGAGGTCATGACGGCGAGGGAGTTGGTGGAGAGGGCTTGGAGGGGGAGGTGACTGAGGTGAGGCTGGGGAGGAGTGTTTGTTTTGGGGTGGAGTGTGGTAGGGTTGGCTTGGTGTATTGGTGCACATACTCTCTTAGAATTCTCAGGGGGCCAAGCTCTTTCCCTCTACTTGGACACCAAATCTATCCATGGTTGTATCAACTCGTGTTTTCTTGACCTATGTATCAAATTTACGTTCTCGTTAACGCTGCATATGAGCTAACAACTTTGCACCCATCATAGCCCCTCAACATAAATATTATATCTAGAATACCACGGAAAACAGCCACAGACGATAGAACACCTTCCCCAATAACGGCCCGGAAGCCTCCCCCTCCCTCTCAAGCAGACATGGCACAATCCGCATCGGCATTTACAGGCCGCAAATTGAACACATCGGTGGCGTAGCAAGAGCACGTCAGATCCGCATTGTTAAACGAAGCAGACACATTGGGCCGCAATTCACTAACCTGACCATCGCAGTAAACAACGCATTCAAGGAAATTTCGGGGCGAGGTGGATGTTGCGATAGTACCGAAGCCCGCAAAACATCCATTGCCACAGAAGGTATTGTATTGTCGGTTCCTGGTTGATGGCACAGTGACTTGGGAGCCAGTGCATGGCCCGGATGGTGTGTTTGCACTGGGTATAGGAGTAGGGGTCGGGGTCGGGGTCGGTGTTGGTGTAGGTGTGGCTTCAATGGGCACTGCGCAGATTGCATTGGGATTCTCGGATCCGGCATCAGGAGTCGTAGGTGAACCCTCAGGAGTGATATAACAGGTGCACAGCTTAGAAGACTTCTCAAACTGGGCTGTCGCTCTAACATTGGCGCCGACTGCAATTGCGTTGCAGTTTGTAGCGCACTCTGCAAAGCTTTTTAGGGTGGTAGTGATGTCTGTAAAGCCCTTCTTGTCGCATTCCTTGTTGCATAGAACCCTGTAACTTCTCATGCCTATGGTGAGTGGGCTACTGGGGCACTGGTCACCTGTACCCATAGGACTGGGAGAAGGGTTTGCTGACGCGCTGCTGGAAGATACTATGGCGGAACTGGAGCTCGGAAGAGCATTGCTCGATGCGGAAATGCTGACCGATGGCACATTCTGGCAGAGTCTCAAGTATGTCAAAGTGACAGGGCCAGCTACATCTGGGCGCCCAGCAGTTTCAACACTGCTATAAACAAGACTAGGATTGCATGGTCAGCCTCGGGCTCCTTCATGAAGAGATCTGCTCATGTATACTCACCATGATGCTGTTGTCGGCGTGGAGCCTGACCTAAAGACAGCAGCTACACAAGTAGCATCATTCTTGCAACGGGTCAAACAATCTGCCTGAGATTGTACCACAAGGTTGGTTCCTTGACCATTGATTTGAGTCTGGCATTTTAACTGCAGAAGTGTTAGTATTGCTGTTGAGGAGGACTACATCATTTCGGGAGCACGCGAGGCCCTTTGCAACCACTGGCCTGAAAACCATCAAAGCATTGGCCGTCGCCAATTGGCAAGATCGCGGCAAGCGTTCTGCAGATTGTTTGTGTAAGGCACGCAACCAGGCACCGGGGTATTATCGTAACAAATGCGCGATATCGGAGCTGCAGATGGAGTTGTCGATACTGCGGTGGAGCTGGATGAGGAAGCGATAGATGTGGAGCTTGAGACCAGAGCACTGCTAGGGGACTGGCCACCAATCGGTATAGTGCTTTCACAGTTCTTGACGAATGACTGTTGGCCCATGACCTCGTCCGGTAATATAACCGAAATCTTCGAAAAGTGGAAGCTGTGATCATCAGGGTTAGTGACTGGAAGTTCAATGCTGATATGACAGGAACCTTGGAACTGACCAAGATGACGTGCTCGGCTCAAACGCAGCACCGGCGCATGTGCGATCTTCCGCGCACTTGCCCACACACATGTTCACGTTAGTGGCGGTGACAGTATCGGCAGGCCCTTGGAGTGCCACATTACACTTGATCTGCGATTGGGTTAATTTTTTTTTGGCAATTCCGAATTACTCGTGGCAATTTCTTGGTGAAGACTGCTACGTCAAGGAGACTGACCTGGAAACCAAGAGTACATTGACCGTTGCCCAGTGTGTTAGTTTTGCTAGGACAGACATCCGCGAGTACACCCGTGTAAGCTGTACAGCCTGGAGCGGCCTTATAGCAAGAACCAGGTACCGGAGTAGCAGACGGAGTCGTCGACGCCACGGCGGAGCTCAGCGATGAGGTTACTGATGCAGAGCTAGAACTAGACGCGATGCGTGAAGATGAGGTTATGCGCGAGACTGACTGAGAGCTGCTCGATTTCGCAATCGAGAATGACGAAGTTTTTGTAGACGACGAGATCTTAGAGGAAAACGACACCTTTGCGGTGCTGCTGCTCACACGTATACTGGAGCTAACCGTGTTACATTTTCCATAGCCCTTTTGGCATGATTCGGCCACGCAGTGCGCTTGTTCGTGTCAGCTATGTCCTGCCATCCAACAACTTTGATACTTACCATTGCTAGAGCTGCAGTACGAGCTACCAGTGTTAGCAAAATTTCTGAGTTCAAGAGTTGAAAATACTCACTATTGACTGCAGCAGTCGCCCCATTGCGATCCAAGGCAGGTCCGATCTCCATACTGTGGACCGCATCGCGCGTTTGTAGTCACAACTTGTGAGGCCGAAGGTTGAGTCGCCATCGAGCGAGTGGCACTCGGGACTTTGATGGAAGAGCCGGATGGCATGGCGCTGGAGCTGCATTTTCCAAAGGCAGAATTGCATGCTTTTCCGCAGTAAGCTATTACAATGGGAGTCCAATGTTAGTTTGAGTTCCCATATGACTTATCATAGCGCTGCTGACCATCAGTACTTCCGCACCTGGTGCATGTTAGATCGAGTTGTTTGAGATTGAGGGAAGCCAATATACCAGCCATACTGCGAACAGCAGTCACCCCATCCTAAATTTCCGTCATTATTTTCTCCAACGGCTGTGCGAATGATGGAACGAACTCGAGCCTAGACAGGTATACTTGTGGGTTCCACCACAGGATGCATCTCTAGAGACGCGCTGGCTTTGAGCTGCAATGCCCAATGGGGATAAGAATAGAAGGAGTGTTGTGGGCTTCATCTTGAGATATCGTAAGAGCCGGGTATATGTTACGACCAAAGGAAGTGAGTCTCGCGACAATGAAACGAGTTGTCTGTGGAAAGTGCTGAGCAGTGCAATTCCAGTTCAATTTACCATCAGGCACAGTCGACACTTACATAGACACAACGTGCGCGTTCTAGTCAAAGCCTCTAGATTGAGGTTAGCCAGAAAGGGGCACAAATCGTCTCGATATGACACTAAGAAGCGAGCAAACGTCCAGATCTGGCGATGGCTTCTGGGGCGTTCATGTTCCACATTACCTGCGATGTAGTTGTTGAGTCTAGACGATGGTCCGAAATGCATAGCGTCTCGCATTTTATCTTTGGCATTGAATCTGCATGGATCGCTGTTGTCGTCTACCACCAATATCAACGTGTGCCCTTGCAAAGCCTTCCCGTTTCGCAGCCACCGTGCACAATGATTATGTAGACTATTACAGGTGTCGCGCTTTTAAAAAACGGAGCTCGGGGCGACTCCTTGCCAAGGTGTATTGTGGAAATTTTGATGTCCCTGAACGATGGCGCACGCTAGCTTGGCTGGCAACTGAACTTCAGCGCGCCACAGCTTCAGATCAGCCTCGTGAGGCGTGTAGATTCGCGAATCTCATATTGATCTCGGGGGCCCCGGTCGCCAAAATAAAGCCACGTTCAGCGTTTGGCATTCCATGAGTTGAGGGGAGTGATAATCGCTGTTCATGTTACCCCAAGACGGATAAGTATAGTATAACTTGGTATGGAAAGGAATCCCGTTCACCCTGACACGGCCATTGTCAACACGCTGGATGCTTTGAGTAAGACACTGAAGCGGCAGCAACTCTCTTGCGCAAAGTGGACGAGCCTACAGACAACCCAATGCTGGTACTATCATGGGATGCTGTTCGGGCTGCCTTTGCCGGGGCTACTTCCGATATTCAAAAATAAGCTGCTGCCCAGCAGAAGTGACTAAACACTAACCAGATTGCCTTCGCATGTCCAGTCATCGCATGGCCGGCCATGGGTGTATGCTAGCTGTGTCGATCTCAACTGGTAAAGGCACTAGCTACCACTAGGACGACAAAGACAATATTATGTCCATTCTATTGCGCTTTTGCCACCTGGCACTTACACGTGTAGGGCATTACCATTGTAGGATTCCGGTTCCATGAGGATGGTCATCTTGAGCTCTCCATCAACACTATATCCGCTTTGGGGCTGGGAAACGGCTAAGGAGAAGTGACTACGATGGCCGGGCGACGATGACCAAGACATGGTAGAAGTATGTGTACCAATGTTCACGCCAAGCGCTTACTGTCAGTGTAATTTAGTACGGCATGGAAGGTGAGTTCCTTCCTGCTTAGATACACGTTACATTAGCCAGGCGCCGACCGCCTCAGAAGTCGCGCGACAGCCCAGATCCACTTGGATTGTGCCCTACACTTCTTCATGTAGGGCGCAATGTCTAGTACCGGTATCAACATCGTCTGACTGTCACCGAAATCAGTAGGCGATGGGCGCGCTCGATGTCGCTACCCAGCCACACTCACCGCAACTGTGAAGATGACGCATCCACTTTCGGCGTACCAATAGCTGCACTGGTTTAATGTGTCCCGGATGGAACAGACATAGCATCCAACAACAAGCACTGGGGAAGTCATGGTCACAAATGAAATTAATCTTTCCACGGTATATACAATTCTTTGAGTTCTCCGTCTACCAAGTTTCACCTGGTACCCTTGCCTAAAGATCTCGTTAGCCATGCATTTACTCGGGTAAACACAATACACACCCTCACTGCTCCCTTGCCCCCTAGTTCCGCCTCCAATCCGCCTGGGTATGTCTTTGGCGCACTGATGTGGTCGGGGTAAGTCATGCTGACAATACCACATAGTCCAAGGACAGAGGCAACGAAGGTACCCAACAGCACGGCGCCCCATCCTGGTGTGAAATGACTGTAGTCGTGCAACGCGAGTGTACCCAGGATATCGTGATCCTCATGACAGGGCTCGCCGTAATTGCGGCGATCCTGCTTGTCGAAGTAGTCGCCATATGGGTCGCGATTTCCACGCTTCTCGAGTGGTGGGTTGATGTAACCGCCGTTCTGCACTCGTCAGCCTGCTACGAACAAGCGGCCCATGCGATGAGCTTTTTGAGATCTTACCTGATTCGGGTCGGCGAGCTCAAGTCTCTCGGCCTCGGTCAGAGCTGTGCGAATCTGGGTGAACTGCGGTCGGGGTCGGGCTACCGCGGGGACAGTGGCTCGAGCCAGCGGGCGGGCCGCTACAATGCGCCGGGAGAACATGCTAGGGAGACGTGAGAAGCGGTGAATGAGGCGATTGGGGCATCGACATACGTTGTGGCGCAGCTGCGGGGGGTTCGATTGCGGTGGGATGTTGGAGTGTCGTTCGCGATGAGCAGCGTCCAGTGGCATGCCAAGACCCGGAATGCGCTAACCGCTTTCGGGCGAATGTCGATGCCACAACAAGGCACCCCATGCACATGCGCCCACGGCTTGCCTCTTGCTGTGGGACCTCCTCAATGACGAAGCGTCTGGACGCCAGAATAACACACTGGCGTCTCCTGCTCTACAGCTCAGCAAACACCACATCTATCGCAGCATCCCGCGTGGGTGTATTGCCCGGGTCCGTGGATGATGCGCCCGTGCTTAGCGTGACTATCCTGACATTAACATCGGCTCAGTTTTCGAGATCTCACAACACGACACTGCCAAACCACTTTGTTCGCCTGCATCTGCCCAACGCGGACCGTAAACCAGAATCCGAACGCACCACGCTCATCACTGGAGTCCAGGCCATCTTTCGACACCGTACTTGGGGCGATATATGTCTGTTTGGCAGTGCGCCGGGTGGTCTCCAGGCTCCCCAGGCCGCATCCCTCGCCCTTCCTGAATGGACAAAGTCACGCCCGCGGATCGCGACACTGACATCGACCCCGCCGACGCGCCCAACGCCCACCACGCGTCCGACGCACCACGGAATGGCACCACGCCGCAGACAGATACGCCCACGGTGATCAAACAAGAAGACCAGTCGGTGCCTGTCCACGACGATGATGATGGTGGCGTCATCGAACGACCGGCGAAGCGGCGCAGGGTCGAAGACACAACACCGCATCGCTCTGTCTCACGCGCCATCTCGCCGCCATGGAAGTCTTTCTCTGCCAATGGGCCTACCACCGTGTTTGAAAACGGCGTCAGGAAGTCATCACGCGTGAACCGCGAGACTGCGCCGCCGACCCCAGAGCCTGTCAAACGCAATTCGCGGCACGCGGCCAAGGCAACACAGACGAACGGCACCCCTCAGAATGGTGTCAAGCGGGAGTCTCGCAATGCCTCGAGTGCGGCAAAGACAAAGGCAACACCTGCGCTGGCGAAGAAGGCATCAGCGGCGTCGCTAGCCACGCCGGCGCGCAAGTCTGAGCGACAACGAAGGGGCGCTGCTCTCGCTCAAACCTCCTCTCCTGCGTCGCCTGCGCACCAGAAGACCTTCTCTGAAGAGCCGCGCAAGCGATCTGGCCGCTCGCGTAGAACACGACAGGCATCGCCTGATGACGGAGATAGCCACGACCCTGAAGCCGGCCTGTACGCATCGCCCGACGGTTCTGCACCCGCTCCACGCCTCCGCCTCAAGTTTTGCAAGCCCGACCCTCCGAACCGCCATCCACAGCACGCTCCGCCGAAAACCGACTACACTTCAATCGACGAGTGGCTGGCGCAAGACGACCCTCTCGAAAGCGAAGAGACACAGCGAATAACACAGGAAAAGGCACGCGAGGAAGCCGAGCGGCGGTTGCAGATTGTTGACGCCGCCGAGCATGGTGTGCTGAGTGAGGCCAGGTGTAGCATCTTCGCGCCAGAACCCGCGCCAGGGCTACCCCTGCAATACAGCCATTGGGATCACGTAGTCTCACATGCTCTCACCTTCAACAAGCTGCTTAAAGAAGAAAAGATTGTGCATCGGAGGGTAGCAAAGACATTGGCAAGAGAGGCTTACGAGTTTTGGAAGAACAAATTCAAGCGCAAGAGTCAGGAAGAGATTGATAAAGAGGAGGAAGAGCGGCAAATCACACGCTACCGGCAGCTCGTGAAGGACGTCAAAGATGCATGGGGACTAGTCAAGGTGGAAATCGACAAGGAGCGTGTGGCAAAGTGGGAAGAAGAACAGCTTCAGCTTGGACAGAGGGCCATGGATGATATGTTTACGCAGGCAAAAGAGATTCTTGGCCGAAACGTCAATGACGGGGCTTCTTCTTTGATGAGCGAAGACCGCGATTTTGATGAGGACGACTTCGCAAGCGCAACGTCAGATTTGCCAGATTCAGGAAAAGACGACGATATCATGTCGTCGAGCTCTGACAGCGAACAAGAAAATCAAGAGGATGAGGACGCGAACCTTACGGCTGACCAGCTGCGTGCTAAGTACGAACAGCTCCCAGATCTTCCGGATAGCAGTTCAGATGTCGAAGCGGACGAGGATGAAGATGACGAAGACGACGACGACGATGATGATGAAAACGAGCGAACGCCAGCACCTACCCCAGATCCGGAGCTAGACGATAACACCGTCAGAAGCCTACCACCAAATCCCTTCACCCACTCTACTAACGGTGTCCACGACCATGACGATTCTGATGCGGAACGAAAGCCAGACTACATCGATCCCGCTACTGTTGAGCTCGAACAAGTTGATGAAGCATTACTCGATTCAGAGGACGAGGATAAAGCTTCGGGGTCTGGTAGCGAGGCTTGGTCAAGTGATGCAGAGTCAGAGGCGGACGATGATAATGATGATGAGACAGGTAACTCCGACGCAGAATCCAATGAAGAGAGCGAAGGCGACGACATGGGAATGATGGGATTCTTGGCCCCCAAGGACATCAAGAAATTGAAAGAAGCCGCCAAAACTGCGATTGATGACCCAGAATCAGAGAGTATTGCACCAACAGTCGAAGAAACAAATGGTCATGGACCCAGTCCTGCGCGAGACATCGAAGACCAAAAACATGTCAATGGACACGCACATACTGCGGATGAGAAGGAGCAACATGTCAATGGAAACTCGGAACGGCCCAGAACCTCGCAGTCTGTCGAGAAAGTTGAGCCATCAGGCGAAGGGGATGTAGTGCAAGGGACCAGTGTATCTCGCTCTCGTCACGCATCGTCACCTGCACGCACCGAAGTGCCCTTTCTTCTGCGTGGTACGCTTCGAGAATATCAACACGACGGACTGGACTGGCTCGCCAATCTCTATGAATCCGAGACGAACGGTATTCTCGCTGACGAGATGGGTCTCGGCAAGACCATTCAGACCATATCGCTTCTAGCTTACCTTGCTGTGCGCCGAGAAATCTGGGGGCCACATCTCGTAGTTGTACCGACCAGCGTCATGCTCAATTGGGAGATGGAGTTCAAGAAGTTCTTGCCGGGGTTCAAAATTCTGACGTACTACGGCGACATCAACGAGCGGAAGCGGAAGCGTATGGGATGGCGTAACACTGGCAAGGACATGTACAATGTTGTCATTACATCTTATCAGCTCATTCTCCAGGACGCCGCAGCTTTCAAGATGCGCCCTTGGCAGTATCTTGTCTTGGATGAGGCTCACAACATCAAGAATTTCAAATCGCAGCGTTGGCAGACCATGTTGAACTTGCGGACGCAGCGGCGCTTACTACTCACGGGAACGCCTCTCCAGAACAACATCGACGAGCTCTGGTCCCTGCTGTACTTTCTCATGCCCGCGGGCTTTGCCGGAGAAGGTCGAATTGCTGGGCTGGAGGAGTTCACTATGGCTTTGAAGAACCCCACATCGCAGATTTTAGATCAAGGCCGGCAGCAACTTGACGCAGAAGCACAGAAGATCGTCAAGAAGCTTCACGAAGTCCTCCGACCTTACTTGTTGCGACGATTGAAGTCTGAGGTTGAGAAGCAGATGCCTGGCAAGTATGAGCATGTGGTATACTGTAAGCTTTCCAAGAGGCAACGCCAATTGTATGATGGATTCATGGGGCGTGCGTCAACGAAGGAGATCTTGTCGTCGGGCAACTACATGTCTATTATCAACTGTCTCATGTCGCTTCGCAAAGTGTGCAATCACCCTGACCTTTTCGAAACACGAGCGATTGTCACGTCGATGGCTATGCCTAAATCTGTTGCGGCCCAATTTGAAATCAAGGATCTGCTGATCCGCAAACGAATGCAGGAAGGCATGGAGGACAAACAAGTAAACCTGGACGCTTTGCATTTACTGTTCGCACGGCGCGAGCAAACTTTGATGGGACACGCCAAACGCTTCTATCCTATCCGAGCCACACGACCATTGAAAGACCTGATCGAGCGCCAGACGCGTCGCCTCAATGAAATTCCAGCTGCAAGCACGACTTCGATACAGTCGGCAATGTCAGCGATGGCCAGAAGGGAACAGGTTGCTGTTCGCGATCATTTGCAGACATGCTTGAACCTGACTCGGTCGCGAACTCAGTTCCTGCCGATATATGGCAAAGACTGCATAGAAGCTGTGAAAGTGGATTGGCATGGGTTTACCTTCGGCGCCATCGACTATGTTAAACCGAAGGCGGACATTCAGCCACTTCCCCAGTATCCCAGAATACAGCCTGCCAATCAATTCCAGCCCAGCTCGCAATTTGGTCAGGCACATGTGCACTACAAGGGCGAACCGACCCACCAAGAGCAGGTGCGCCTTATACCGAAACGTGGCAAACTAGGCTTTAGATCTCCGCGCTCTGTTGCCGCCATGAGTCCTTGGCAACAGGGACAGATTACACATTTCTACGGCATGATACCGACCCTCGAAGAACGAGCCGAATCTCTCGAACCCCTCATCTCCCGCTTCACTTGCGTCACGCCGGCTGTTGCCGCCGAAGAACTTGTTCCCATATCGCTCTCGAAACGTGGCGTCGACCTCATCAGGTCCTCACCCTTGGTCCGCCAACCCGACCCCTTTCACTCCTCGCGCATCCGCCAATCCATAGCCTTTCCCGATAAACGCCTTCTTCAATACGACTGTGGCAAATTGCAACGCCTGGCCACTCTCCTCCGGGACCTCCAAGCCGGAGGCCACCGCGCCCTAATCTTCACGCAGATGACCAAGGTTCTTGACATCCTCGAGCAATTCCTCAACATCCACGGACACCGGTACCTCCGTCTAGACGGCTCCACAAAGATTGAGCAACGTCAGATCCTCACTGACCGCTTCAACTCGGACCCCAAGATCCTTGCCTTTATACTATCCTCGCGGTCTGGCGGCCTAGGTATCAATCTCACAGGTGCTGACACAGTAATTTTCTACGACCTTGACTGGAACCCTGCCATGGACAAACAATGCCAAGATCGTGCTCACCGCATCGGCCAAACGCGCGATGTGCACATTTACAAATTCGTCAGCGAGTACACAATCGAAGCCAATATTCTGCGGAAAAGTAATCAAAAGCGTCTTTTGGACGATGTGATTATCCAAAAGGGAGATTTCACAACAGATACCTTCAATCGTGTTACCTGGCGCGACGCCCTAGACGCACACACGCCCATCGACACCACCGACGAAGCCGGAGCAGCCATGGAACGCGTACTAGGCGAAAAAAGCGGACTCCTAGGCGACACGCGTGTTATGGGCACAGTCGAAGACACCGAGGACCTGACAGCAGCCAGTCTAGCGCAAAAAGAGATTGTGGACGAGATTCAAGAGGATCAAGTGGATTTCAACGAGAGTCTGAATGCTACGCGTGCAGGGAGTGTGGATGCTGGTCGTAATGGCTCGGCAGCGAAAACAGGAGATGATGTGGAGCTTGATGCACAGGGTAATGAAGTGGATAAACGACATGTGGATGAGTATATGCTGGCGTTGTATAGAGAGGAGTTTGGGAAGGAGCCGTGGCGGCCGCCGACGGATCGACAGAAGAGGAATCGTAAGGGCCAGGATCCGCATGTTAGGCATAGGAAGAGAAAGTACTAAATATCAATGCGGTGGCACGTAGGGAAATTGTTTTCCTGGGCGCAGGGAGGTGGAGATTGGAAAGGGTGTTGAGGAGGAAAAATATGTATTTGTAGGGTTTTGTATGGCGGGGCTGATGGGGAGCGAAGTGTACATTGTATGGTTGCATTGCATGGACTGGCGTTTGAGCGAAGAGTAGACTATGTGTGGGTGTGGGTGTTGGGAGGTTGGATATTCATAACCCGAAACTATCCGTGAAGGAGAGATAGAAGTGTAATAAATGTAATTGTACGAGATGGAAAAATAATGTACACCAATTAGTGTCGACAGGTTGACATCTTATAAGCTCGTAAATACAATTAGGACATGCAGATGTAGCGGGTCACGGAATATGGGCAAAAAGAATAACGTCGGTACCATATGCTTGAATATTTCCATACTTCCCACGTTTGGTAGAGCAAACGATGGGCGGTTGATTTTCGCAGGAAAACGAGTTGATCTAGTTCACGACCCTCAGATTCTAATTGTCTATTTTACGACTTCATCGAAAGAACGAACTCCCAAACGAATCCCTATAACTGATACCCAACCCCATACCACACCCTCTAAACCACAATCAGCAAACCTCCTCCACCCCTCAACTATACGTCACCTGCGGGCCACCAGGTAACTCCGTAAGCCCTAAACCACTCATTAGCATCGCTCCCCAAGTTCCGCTTCCTTGAGCAAATGAACAGTAAAGACATGATGTGGCATGACATGGTGTGGTATGAGATGGAACAACTTACATCCTTCAACAGGTTCCTCAACAGCCTGCGGCACACCACACGCCATGGACGTATCCGCATCCTGCGTCTTGAGCCCCGCACACGTATTCCCTAGACAGCGCTGATCGAGCGCTTTTTGCAGGACGCCTTCTTTCCAGCCAAAGACGTAGTCGCCGTGTTGACCGTAGCCGGTTCTGTTTGTGTTGGTGGTGGTTGATTAGTAACATACCATGACATACTGAGCTGGGCATTTGCGGGATTGGGGAAGGTAATGGTAGGTAATTATGTGCCAGGTGGATACTGAGGGGGCGGGGGGGGGGGGGGGGGGGGGGGGGGGGGGGGGGGGGGGGGGGGGGGGGGAGGAGTTCTTTAGAGGGATATGTCAACTTACCCATCGCCCATGGAGTACACGAGTGGTTGTGAGCCGGAAGGGTCGTTGAAGGGTGTCGTGTCCCACATGACTTCGTACATGAGCTGGGGCATCTTGACGGGATGGGATGCGGGACATGGACCGCCGGATTCAAAGGAGCCGGAGGTCGGGTATACAATGTGAGATTTGTGATTTGGACTGTCGAGATTTACACCGTCCCAGCAGCTAAAAGTCGACATAATCAGCCCATCGCTAATTCATCATGACTTCCATGTAGACAAAACTCACGTCGGAAAAGTAATGGTCGTCCTAATCCCGCCACCACACATGCCCCTCGGCAACTCAAACGTATCCAATTCACCCATACACGGCGCCCCTCCAAACGGATCCTGCGCTTTATTCGTAAAACACCGATGACAAAGCTGTTTCTGCTGTCCTTCTTTTTCCCGCAACCCAGCGTCACCAACCAACATTCTGAAACCCTTTGGAAACGCTGTGACCTTGCTCTTGCCATCGTACGGCGGGATGTAATATACAGTTACGCCTTCCCGGCCTTGCAGGCCCAGATTTACCATTTGAGGCACGCGCTTGAAAGTGCCGTTGCGGGCTTTGAAGTACAGGTTTGCGGTCCAGTAGTTGCTTAGGTCGTCGGCGAAGTCGCAGGTTGTGCATGTTGCGGCCGTGGCGGGGTCGAGGGAGGGGGGCATGGAGACGTTGAAGGCGTTGCCGCCAACGATTTGGTGGAGGTGCGTGGACGGGGAGATGTTGGGTTGGACGAGGGGGTCGATGCGGTCGATTACGAGTTGGGAGCATTGGAACCGCAGCATGGAGGCGGAGGTAAATTGCCGAGGGGAGAGGGGGTGGGTTGGCGTAGCGGTGGCATGGTGGGTGGTAAAGAGGAGGGTGGATAAGAGGGACAAGGTTTGCAAGTACATGACTGAGAATTGGAAAGGTTGTGAGACTGGAGTGAGAACCTGTGAGAAACAGAAGGGTGTCTTTCATATGTAGCTCCCCACCTCCTGACCCACTGTAGTGGAACTTCCGCCACAGCCATAGAGTACATGCAGATTGTATCCACACATATAGAGTGGTGCCTCTCGCATGTAGTTATCGCGGATTTGTGTGAAAATTCTATGCTGACGATAGCCCTTCTGGAAGGAGTGAAGATTAGAAGGTGATCTGGCTTGGTCTCGACAAGACCTCATCGTAACCTAGACCTTGGGCGTATGAGTTAGCATACCGGCTCTCAGCAACTTGCACAAACTATTACAATTCCTTGTAACATCTCGTGGGGTGATGTGATGCCATGTGGAATTGCCGTAGATGAACGGTTGATTGCATGTAAATACCCTGTCTCGGCGTCTGACCAATCAGAATAGTGGACGCCACATACTCACATAAGATCGCCCTACTATCAATCACCCCAGTATTAGCCAATGACAACATGATGTACAATGTGAAGTCCCTAGTACCGGAACCTCGTATGCTCCCACTCCAAAAAGTACGCCATGCGCTCCTCCGCCTCCGTCTCCATAATTTCCAGCACCCTCTCATGTTCCCTCCTCTCCTTCCCAATCATTCCCCTCATGCAATCCACCGTCTCTCCAATATATCGTGTAACAAGCTCCCCAGCACGATCATGCAGATGATCCTCCTCACAAAACCGCTCCTCCTTCTCCTTCACCCACTCCCACGGCCGCCGATCCTCATCAGGCACAAACTCCTGTTCCTTTGCAAATTTCTCGCAATCTTGCCAAAACTGTGCCGGAAGATTTGTGCTGGTGCCCCAGGCGCGGATCGTGTTTGTGGGCGCGGTGTTGAGGATGACGTCGACGAGCACGTGGCGGAGACTCGAGTGTGGATTTGTGGTGGCATAGATCTTTGGGATGAGGTGGAAAGGGATCGCAGATGGGTGGCGTGTGATGCGGCGGAGGAACTTGTCGAGAATGGCGTTGCGGAAACTCTGGGCTTCGATCAGGTTTGCGAAGTTGAAGAGGTCAACGATGTCGAGGGCGGGAAGGGCGCCGAGGTGGATTTCGCCATGGGTGAGGAAGTCGATGAAGACTCTGACCATGATGGGCCGGGTGTTTGGGAGGTAGAAGACTTTCCTGAAAAGCGGGGTGGTTAGTGCGCGTTGCGCTGTATTGTTGTTGTGTTGTCGTGGGAAGGGGCGGTCAACGGACTGGTTAGGCGGACAGGCGACTTCCTCTTGCAAGAGGTACAGAGGCACCTCCAACTGAGCCTTGTTGGAGTCTGAGCCCACACACAGTATTGCCATCTCATCAGTTGGATTGAGACGCGGCACCGAGTAGGGTGCGCGACACGGGACTGGCGACTCATCACCCATCGCGGCGCTGTGGTTGTGGGAAATGATGAACGTGTAGGTACGATAGTGCAACGGCGATGTGATGCAAGCAAGGCTGATACAGGTGAGAGAACCCTCAAGGGGCCAAGATGAACAGGTTCCATCGCTGCAGCAGCGTTTGCATGTCTCAAGTGAAGGGAGGTATCTGTGTTTGGAGGCCAAAAGAATCATAAGGAACCATGGGCGGTCCCAACAGCATCGCTAGGAACTGACATGGTATGATCCATCTTCTCGCAGACAAGGCACCGTACATCGTGCATCGCTAGGAGGTATCTTTATGATCTCGAGCATGGCTTTAGTGTTGTCAAAGTGCACTGGGCGTTGCCAAGCTACTGCTGAGAGGCTCCAATACATGTACTACAGGCGACATGTTACCTCAGCGTCCCGAAGTCCTCAAAGTTTCGCAGGATCTTCGACGTGAAAGAGCACCTCTGGTCGCATTCAAATCCACATACTAGACGCCGGTCAGTCAATGTGCTGCTGGGAAGGCTATCACCTCCCATTTCCCCTAGACTCTTATAGCCATCAAACTCTTTACTTTTAGACGCACCTGACAACGCGCATGCCTGGTCACGAATTAGAACAGCAAAACTGGGACGCCGAATAAATCAATTGCATCTGACAATAAATCTGCACAACATAGTCGAGCTCACCACCCCCCGTGCTGCCACTCAGCGATGGTCTCCACACGTATTTTACACGAAGTACCGCTTCCTGTATGGGTATACCAGTCGAACATGGCACCTTCGACCCCCTTGGAATACATGTCTACATATGCTTGCCGTTGTCAACCGCGAATCGTCAGGAGATCCACGGGCGGTAGTGAGATTGCCAAAGCACAGTTTGCTTCGGGATACGTGATATGGGAATTCCAACAATGGCAAGTAGCTGTTCATAGCAAGTAGAAACAATTGGAGATGTACATCATAAGATCTGGAACGAACATTATGAGACATTTAGTATCAAAAACTGTCAAGTCAGTGTGTGTTATTGTTTATTCTAAAGTTATCGCGTCGAGAGTTTGAGAAAGACAACCGTTGAGGAGTGGCTTTGGGCATTGCTGCTGCGAGATGTTGATGGCAGACTACAGCTCTCGGATTGAAGATGGGCGAAAGGGCAGACTACGGTGGGACTGTTTCGACCTCAACCGTCTATGGGCATACTACTATGTATATCGGAGTCAACCTACAGCCGTGGCAGATAGAAGTGTAACGCCATTGTTGACTAATCAGCGAATTTCTCAAGAGTCTTCCATGTCCAATGCCTCCAAGAACAAGTTATTCGCTTGCCTATTCGGTAGTATTCAGATCCCAAAACGGCCCGACACAAGGTGACACCTTGATGAGGTTTCCTACCAACAAAACAAGCCAGCGGCCAGAGTTGCCCGACCAATCAAACCACATCCCAACATATAAGCTTTTGCGCATCCCCGTATCACACTCGGTATGTTCCATATATACGAGGCATTCGGAGCCGCATCTTGATATCCTCGTTGATAAACCACTCAATGTCGTCCTTGAGCTGATCGCTATAGGGCCGTTTACTCGCATAGCCTTGCCCACGTGGTATGTACCCTGCGCGATATACAACGTCGTCGATGAGCGCGTGGTTTGGGAAACCTTCGGCGAGCTTGTGTCGATCGGGGTTCATAACGGTGATAGCCGATTTTGGTATCCCCACGCAGTTCCCCAGCTTCATGCCACATCCAAAAATGTGTGCGCAGAAATCATGCGCATAGTCCTCATCACCTTTGCGCTGGATGCTGTTTCATTTACAGCAGCGAGTCCGATTGCACAGGCTGGCAATGTGTTTCGAAGCGAGGGCGCGGATGTGCAGCTGGGTGAGCGACCGGAGAACAGAACCGCGGTGGTGGTGATGTGTATCTTGTACACTTTCTTGTTGGCGTTGGCGCAAGGTGAGTTTTGTGTTGGGTGATGCAGCTCCTAGGACCCTCACTCTTGAACTAGAAGAGACGTGTTAACAGCGATATATCGCAGGCTATCGAGCTGGTCGCATGGCTGGCAGCAAGTCGGAGACTAAAGTGTCGGATATGCTTGTTTTCGCCCAAGGCTTCATCAGCACCCTGTTCATCTTGATTGTGGGCATAAAGACCGCTGGACTCGGTATGTCGACTGACTCGCAATGCCGGGGCGCCATTTGGATATGCATTGTACTGTATGGAGCATCGAAGATAGTCCTGTAAGCGCACGCATCATTCCTCTTTAAGGTGTATTAACGTGGTAGATATCTCTTCCTGTTCGAGCGTATTCACATTGTCCGCGCGCCGTTTATTGACCGTCTCCGCGATTCGATATACATTATCGGCGTCATCATGACTGTGAGTGGATACATTGCGATCATGGGATATGAGTTTATAAGCCCCATTGCCAAGCTGTCTCGCAAGACCGGTCTGTGTAAGATCGGGGTACAGCCCCGGGCTGCTATAGCGATGATTGTGTTTGATACCACGATCCATATTGCGATGACTGTGCTGTTTGTCTGGCAACTTCAACCCGCAATGAAGACCACTCCTTGTCTAAGCCTCTGGTACACACGGAGCAGGCGTACCGAAGAGACATTGGCGAGACTGCACAGATATTGCATAAGGAGATCGAGGACACCGGATACTCAGCGCATGAGGGTACGTGATGATATCCGCATCATGTTGGTGAGAAATGTTATCGGGTCGGGCTTGCTGCTCATGCTTGCGGCGACAAACAACATCGTTTACTTGACATGGGGCCCCGCACAGCTGAGTCACACCTGCCTGATCATGTGTATGAGTGACGGTAAGTTTACCGTATCTTGATGTACCGCTTAATACTGACGGTGCGACGGCAGTGGCGTTGAGCATGCTGATAACCAACTGGTTGACTGTGCGCTCGCCTAGGGATAATGATGGCTCACATCGTACCTCTTTTCTCACCCCCGATCCAACGTACAATGGTACAATGCATCTCCACCGCGACAACTCTCAACAGCGGCCTTCTGAGAGGGAGACAAGAGGTGGAAATGTTGCAAGTCGACGAGAAGGAAAGCCTGTGGCTGTCAGTTCTGTAGAACCGAAAGTATCTGGTGGCCATACATGACTCAATCCTCCCCAAACATACCAATACTTTTAGCGGGTAATCCAGATGAATCCATGAGTTGTGAAAGTAGTTTGTTGATGGTTGAAGGTGAGGAGGGTGGCGATGATGTAGTCACTCGCGCTAGTCTAGTTCGGGCCATGCAAACAACGCCATGAGCACCTCCGAGCAGGTAGACTGTAGAAGTCGTAAGTTTGCAAGACAACTGCAACCATCCTTCATGTCATACACCAGACAGCCAGACACTACAAAACGAATCATACACAAGTTTCACAACATGGTTCATGCCTATCTACCTGCATGAACATGTTCTTCAGAGTTGATATTCTTATGTAAATTCCCCTTCCATATAGAGCCTAAGACGACGGCATGCATCACCCATACCTATACTCACATCGCTCATCCTCCCCGACCCACTCCGAACCCAACCATGTACGCCAAAACCCAGCACCCGCTAGACCCGAAACGAAGAATGCAGAATAGGTATCAAACGAGGAAACAAAAGAACAGAGGTGAGCATGGTCAGGGAAACGCTAAATCTGACATCTGAAAGAGAGACACCACTTCTTTTGACAGTTTCTTTACCGCCGTGGTCCCCCTATCCCTCCAATCCCACCCGTCATCCGTCCACCCCCCGCATTCAAACTCTGCCTTACAATCATTTCCGCAGCTTGTGCGGCGGCAAGTCGTTCCTAGTAAGACCAATCAGTAACCCCGATCAATTGAAAGCGCTGTGAGAGAAGACATACCTTTTGTCTACTCCGATCTCTCAAATACCTCTCCGCCTCAGGCCTCATCCTCAAAATCCTCAGTATCATATCATCATTCGGCTCCGCCTGTGCTTCTTTCCTCTTCTCCTCCTTCGCCTTGCGCATAGTGCCCAGATTGCGACTGAGCATAATGGTCTTATGCTTGCGCGTTGGCATACCCACGAGCCCCGCTGCGCCGCCAAATGTGTGGCCGAGATTCGCTGGCGCAGACTGGCGGTTCAGGCGTTGTGCGGTTTCTTGCTGGCGGCGCGCGCTGGCTGCAGCCATGGATTCGGACGTTCGGATCAGGTCCTCGGTGGCCTCAAAGTAGAAGAAGTTTAGGTTTTGGAGTTCGTGGTATTTGGGCGATTTGAGCACGTCCATGGGTACGCCTTCGACATTGCCATCTTCGTCTGCTGCGTGGAAGAAGTCGAATAGCATTTTCAACCATTTGAACACAATGTCCAGCTCTTGTTGTGTCAGTGGTCGTTGCTGAGAGAGTTTGTCTGAGAGGGGCGGCACGAGCAGCGATTCTATGGTTGCGAGAGCTTCCTTCCAAAGACGCGTCATGACCATTATCATAGCCGCATCGGTCAGAGTCTGCTTCATGATGGCGAAGTTTTCGTCAAAGTAGGTGAAGAGAGGGCCTAGAGCTTGGGTCACATCGGCTTGGGTGGGACCTTGGGCGACGGATTGGGGGCGCGCGGCGCGGAAGTACGATGTCACGGAGGCGACGGTCATGCCGCGGCCGAGCAAGGCTTTGAGTGTGCGGCGGGAGAGGGTTTCATTAATGAAGGAGGAGAGCTGGGTGAGTTAGCAGGACAGTCGTGGGCGTTCTCTGAGAAAGGACTTACTTTGTCTGTGATCTTGCGTGTCATGTCTCGCTCAGTCCTCTTGAGTGTCCTAAAGGATTTGCCAAAGTAGAATTGAATGTCGTCTCGTTCACCTTCCATACTGACCCGCAGTAATAGACGACCTTGGGTGTCGAGATCTAGCCAATACTCACGCGGCATGTAGTCTCGGAAGTGTGATGGATCCAGTTTGAGCGATGTTCGGCCTACGCAGTCATGGTCTCCCAATGTATCCCAGTCCCAGATAGTCGCAACAATGTTCAATGGGCCATTCGTGGTGATGTCAACAGTTTCGTCCCATCGCGGGTTCAGATTACCGTAGATGACGCGGGTCTTTGCCAGACGCTTCTGGTACTCGTCACCAAGGACAACATAAGGATCGCTCAAACCATTCATATCGCAAGCCTTGAGATCTTCAGCTTCAATGATCTTAATCGTGAAGACAAAGTTGTTATTCCGAACACGCTGTGCTGGGATAGGGGCGTGCTTGTGAATGACTTCAGCGCAGGCGTCTACGCCGATTTCACGCTCAAGTTTGTCCAGCTGTTGCATCGCATACTCGATGTTGTTGAGTTTGACAAGAGACTGTGAGACTTAGCCAGATATTGTACAATGCACTAAATGATGACTTACCTCAGGGTAGAATTGGAAAGGCTCTGTCTTCTCCTTTTGGTTGTACATATCCTTTGCCATCGAGATCCACTTCTCTTGTCGTGTCTGGCGAATGGCAGCCGCTTGTTCAGGTGTCATACGATCCATCTCCTTGGCGAACTTCTGTTCAACAAGTTCGCAGTACCTCGCCAGCGCGACGCCTATCGACTTGGACACAGCAGTCATGAACTTTGCGTATTGCAGGTCGTTGTCCCAATTCAATGAGACGATCTGCTCAATACTTTGGTTGAACGACCGAAATATGTCAACGACTGAGACACTATGTCGTTCTTCGTCAGAGGGTATGGGGTTTTGCGACTCGATCTGGAATGTATCGGCCTTGAACGCATTGTCTACCCAACCAATCAAATTCTGGTCGGTCATTTCGATCCATCTCCAGACAAAGTCTTGTAGTAACCCTTCAATGTTGAAAGCAAATTTCCGGTTGGGAAGCGCGTCGCCGTGAATGCGCCTTATCTCGACGAGCTCCTTGTAGAGGTCAAACCCGTCTTGAACAGGTACTTCCTCGTTCTTGCTCTGTGCAACGTCCATGATACGAGCGACAAGGTCTCTTGCGTCGGAAGCGTAAGCAGGGAACATTTCTTCCACAAGACACATCATCGGGCTGGCACCCATGACTTCCGGGTTCTTACGATATCGCTTCTGTATCCGCTCGCATAGCTTGACTACCGCACGACCAAGCTCAATGACATGATAAAACTCCCACTCTTCTTTGGTATCAGGGATGTGCTTTGCGAGGAGGTCGCGGTATACTTCGCCTGCCTTCTGCTTCAACGATATCTGCAATTGCTCGGTGAACCGGTCCATATCCTCTTCAGTACCGGGGAAAGTGGGATCATCATAAATATGGCTCTCCAGGATATACATAACGGGGCCTAGTGGTGGAGGCTTGGTCTCATAAACGCACATCATCAGCTCAAAGAGCTCGCGTAATAGTGTATCATGTAGGGAAGTCAGGATTTGTTGATTGAGAGCGTAATCATGTACCGTCCATTTCGTACGGTCAAACAAGGAGTCTTGTACTGGGATATAACTCATTCTGTTAGACTTCTTGTCCGATGGTGGTGGTGGCTCTTTAATGTAGTTGAAGGCTGCATCAAGTGTATCCAGATCGATTTCTTGATTGACATACTTTTCTCGAACAACATCAAGGAACAAGATCAGGCGGGAGAACTGAGGTATGCGCCAACGAAGTGCAATCTCGTTGAGGAGCTCATCAGACTGCTTCGACAACAGCTTCATAGAGGGTGCCTCGCTCGTCTCCTCACTTGGGTGCAGGTTGGCATCTGCTAAATCGTACGTCAATGCTTCCTTTAGTACAGCACGATAGTAGGCACGTGGATCTGGCGGAATGAATGTGTATGATGTGCCGTCACTCGAATCATCACGAATGTGGAGTGAGCTCAGATCCACGGGCTGATCAATCACATGCGACGAGCCGCTCTCGGACGATTGTGAGCCTTGCCTGGACGAGTCTGCGTACCCGGGATCCAGAGTCGGATTGGGTCTGAATTGCGGCACAGAACCTCCAGGCGAACTCTTGGCCAGCTCAGGATTTGATTGAAGGATGGCAAGGATCATTTGTGACAGGTCAGGGATCTCCTGGTTCTTCCACGCTTCATATGCCTCCTCGAGGTCAAAGTCGTCACTGTTCAGTGTCTTCTGGGTCATAAGACTGAGATGAGCCTGGTAGGTCTTGAGATCCTGCAGAGCCGCCTTCTCTGTCCACACGGCTTTGTATCTGTTGATGTCTGCTTGGACGTCTGGGTAGCCAACGGCGAAGATGCGTGACACGACCAGGACCAGCGGCATGTCCTTGACTTCGTAGGTGCGTGGAACTTCGACTTCGACGGTGGTGCCGCCTTGTCCGCCATTTCGCTGATTCTCCGAGGACAGATCCTGGTCGTGCACCAAAAGCTTCTTTTCCATGGTAGTCAGCCTCTGGGTGAGCTCTGGCCTTTCCTTTGCCCAGTCATGGTCCTTGAGGGTAGAGCTGATCAGTCGCAGGAATAGGGCCACGTGTCGGTCCACCATGAGCTTCCAGCTGTCATCTCCTGGCAGCTTTCCCTTTTGCAGCTCCTTGGTGGCGTTGGAGTAGAAGATCAACAGCAGGTCTTCGACTCTGCGGTCCTTGTCCATGTTCTTCCTGAACGTCGGGTCCTTGAAGGCATTGAGAAAGACAGCAAACGTCCGCTTCACGGTGGCGTCCTTGTATTCTGGCATCCGCTCCATGCCCATGAGCACTTTTGTGATGCGCTTGTCCAGCTCGCCCATGAAGCCATGGGGGAAGCGAGTGCTCTTGGAGTCTCGAACCAGGGAGAAGTCCTTCATGAGGTCGTTGACCGAGGTCGAGGAGCGCTGCACGGCCTTGGGCGCCGCCGGGACATGCTGGACTCGTTTCTGGCGCGGCTGGAGGAGGTAGGCGAGGTAGGCGGCGCGGAGGGCGTAGAGGTAGGCCTCTTGGGCGGCAACGGGCCGCTTGCTGCGGGCGGTCGAGGAGCCATTGCGCTGCAGACGGTCGCGGGCCTGCAGGCTGTTGATGCGGCGGTTGCTCCCGCGTGCGCCGTCCATTGCTGAGCGAGGGTGCAGGACTGCAGGCGTGTCGTGGGGAGGGCGGCCGACGTTGGGCGCATGTCCAGCCGGCGGTGGTGCGTGCTATGCGCGTCCTGTGGCTGCAGCTGCCAGCGGGGGTGTCGACGGGGGGGCGGTGCCAGTGGGGGGCGGGCGCTCCTGCTCGTCCGGCTCCTGCAGGCCCACTGTGGCTGCTCTGCTCGCACGGGGGAAAGTCTTGTTCGCTCGGTCGCAGGGGTTGGCAGTGTCGAGACCATGCGCGACGCTTCTCTGCGGTGCAGTGTGCAGTGCGCTGGTGTGCTCTGCTCTGCGGACCGCTGCGTGGTGGCAGACGGGGGTTGGATCGGTGGCGGCGGATCATGGAGGCTCCACCTGGGCACCGCAGTGCGTCACACGTCGTTTGTGCATCGTGGCCAGGGACAGCCTCACCTCGCAGTTCGACCTTGAAATACACGTTTTGATTGCCTGGCCCTATACCTACGCATTGTTCAGAGCTCGACGTTTTGGCATGTATCTATGTACAACAGAAGCTGCGTACTTGAACGTGCTTATATGCCATACCATCACAGCATCCTTGCGCTGAGGCTCGTTTCCATGTGTTTGCCCAAAGCTCGCAGCAGATACCGTCACTGTCTTGTATAATGCAGGACTACCGCTGGCTCCACCATGCCGATCCAGTCGTCTGATCTACCGACTGCCATCTTGCCCAGCCCAGGGGAGTGCATCATCTCACGTGCGTTCCCCGCGCCCACCCGCTGCAACCATGAACACCAGGCACCTGCACGTCCTCCACAGTGCCCAGGTGGGCTGTCGTGGAAACCTCTGCAAAACCCTTTCGTCCCATCTGCTCCTAGCACCCCACGTCGTCCGCCATGTGCTTAGCCAGATACATGCTTAGCCGTAGCCCATTGGTCGGCTCGGCCATGCGCTTCCCTGCGCCGTCGCCGTTCGCTACCGTCACATGAAAGAAGTCGCATTTCGGTCGCCGTCAACCTCCACCTCACAACCACCATGTCCGCCGTAGACCCCGCAACATAGCACGCGCTGCCAGAGTGTGGGATATTTGAAGCGCACAACCATTCTGGCCATCCTGCCGTCGCCCATCTCCCATCTCCCACATAATCACCCGACAGGAGCATGTCACCAGGAGATTGCGCTCTGAATGATTGGCGTTGACAGCAACCCTCTATTGGCATCGTTCGAGGATACTCAAAGCATCATCCAGCGCATACCCCTCGTTGTCATATAGTCGACGCAACAACGCGTCTCGCGCAACGTGTCACGCAAACACCTCACGCGTTCAAAACACCGCCAACCAGATTCAACGCCCTCAAACAGTCTCACTTGCTTCGAGTCCGCTCCACGCTATCCTGACGGCCCACTCCTTTGTAATGCCGGCCTCCCAATCGCCCGGCGCCAACGGAGCAGATCGCCCTCGTCTCTCCGACGCCCAGAAAAAGGAAAACCACATTCGCTCGGAGCAGAAACGTCGCGAAGCCATACGCGAAGGCTTCGACCGCCTGGCTGCCATCGTGCCTGGCATGGAGGGTCAAGGGCGCAGCGAGGCTGTAGTTTTGGAAGCGACAATCAAGTACATGAGGGAGAAGATTGTGGAGAGACAGGAGATCATTGCGACTGCTAGAGAAAGAGGAGTCGACACATCGGGGTGGGACCTGCCGGTTGAAACGCTGAGGGCATGTGAGGCGCAGCTAAGACGGCAGGAAGAGGAAGACAGGCAAATGCTGGGTGGAGAAGAAGGAACAAGGTCATAGTGAGACTTCTCCATCAAGAGAGGAATACAATCCATGGACCCCAAAGGGGCTTAAAGCAGAGGTGCAGACGTACAGCACAGGTACATCTGGTGGGAAAACACCATGGTAATGTTTAACAACAATCGAGAACGACGCATACATAATTTTGCTCTCTATGCATCTCATTCTTTGACTTTAAACTATCAATCTCAGCGCCTTCGCCCTTTGTGCATTCTCAGTTCGACAACACATCCTCGCAGTCGTACCGAGGTTTTGCCCCAACTAGGCTAATCAAATACTTTAGCATTCACTCGTGCACGGTCCAGCTTTTATCGATAAGCTTAGAAAATGTGCGATTTACCACTCGACATGTGACAACACAACAACAGCAAACCTCGTTACACTCTCAACCAAAACAATGGCCTTCAGCTTTGGCTTCTCCGGTGATGATATAGAAGAAGATCCGAATGATGTGGTCGATCAGACGCAGCAGACAGACGCAGCAAGTAGCAATATCCCACCTCCTGTTCCAGCTAGGACACACGATTTGGATGAACTGGTAGGTATACGCATTTATTTCATCAGTGTGACTTCTACACGTCCGTTACATCTTCGTCTCTTGCTACTTTGAACCAGCAAATCCCTCAAATGCAAAGACTCCATCAAGCAACTAACAACCACTCCCCCCAAGCTCTCTACGCTCCCCGACAAAATCTCCTACTCCACCATCACCCTCCCCACCCCAAACGGCCAATCAACCCGCCTCCCCCGCCGCGAACTCTTCGACATCCGCCTCCAACTCATGGCCGAATCCGACCCCACATCCCCCACCCCCCTAACCGGCCTCTCAGACTCCGACCTCGCCCCCAACATTTACGAAGGCGGCTTCAAAACGTGGGAATGCAGCATCGACCTCGCACGCCACCTTCTCCGTCACGGACCCCGGAAATCCCTCGACGACATGGCACGCGTACAGCACGTTATCGAAATGGGATGTGGCTCTGCGTTGCCGAGTTTAGTCCTATTCCAGTATGCAGTGCGTGAGGAACTGGGTGTTTATTTCACGTTGACGGATTACAATGATGATGTTTTGCGACTTGTTACGTTGCCGAATCTCTTATTGACTTGGATTGGTACTTTATCGCCCTCCCAGAGCGCGGAGTTATTCGCGCCAGAGACGGGGGGGAATCCACTGTTATCAACAACAGCAGCAGTCGGGGGAGGAGAAGGAAAAGGAAAAGAAGTTTCTTCCCACGAACAAAACGGCGATATATATCTAACACCCACCCTCCTATCCGCATTCAAATCCCACCTCCACCGCATAGGCATAACTCTAACCTTCATCTCCGGCTCCTGGCTCCCTACCCCCACATTTCTGCATCTCGTCCCCTCAACACCAGATCTCAACACCCTGATCTTGGGCAGCGAAACGATATACAGTCCCGCGAGTTTAACCGCGTTCACAGAAGCGATCGTTGCGCTCATGGGACGCGTGAGATTGGGGAAAGCGCTTGTGGCGGCTAAGAAGGTGTATTTCGGCGTGGGGGGCAGTGTGGACGGGTTTAAGGATGCGTGTGCGGGGAGGGGGGCGGTGGCGGTGGAGGTTGAGGTTGAAGGGGATGCTGGGGAGGAGGAGGGGGTCAAGAGGTGGATTGGGGAGGTGCAGATGATACATTGATGATGGTGCTGGGTGGGTGTGGTGAAAGCCCATGACGTGACAATAACTTTATGCTTTGGTGGTAGGACGGAATGCACTCAGCGCAATAGATAGAGGCCTAAGTTCAAACCCATAAGCTGGTTACTTGTAAGGACTCGTATATCGTCTTTAGCCCTCGATTTCATACACTATACACTACAAAAGGATATCATTGTATCTGCTTCTTGGGTAAGAGCGTCATAGTCTATGTTGAAACAACAGCAAGGATGTGGAAGGATGCTAGTGAAATGGGTGGGATGATAACGCAATATCGTCTGGTCTCAAGCCCATTGCGCGAAGGGGGTTCATGATCTTGTTTTTACTTTTGTGAGGTTCGTGTGCGGTGAGGTGTATGAACCCTAATACCCTATAGGAATAATATGGATCGTACAAACAACCAACGTCAAACGGTGTTGACAAGTCCATTCCGACCCAACCGTAGTCGCAGTAATCAAACTTATCTTGTCCAGCTCCAACTCCACCCAACGATACAAACACACCTCCCTACTTCGTCTTCGCCGTAACAACCGGGCCATCCACCTCTCTAACCCCTTCCACCGTACCCCCACTCCCACCCCTCACAACATCCAAATAACTCTTCGCTTCCACCCTAAACTGCTCACCACGACTAGCCTGTAATCTCTCAACCCCGCGCCCAATGACCTCAACATGGTAGTCAATCGGCAGCCCCGCGTTAGGACCACCACTCAAAGCCGGCCCACTCACTCCCTCGCGCAGATTCTCCAACTCTGCCTGAATAGTCTGTAGTTTGACGAGTGTGTCGCTAACATGAATCACCGCTTTCTTGCGGTAAGCGTAGATGTTGCGTAGGAGGTTTATTGATTTCGCGTTTGCTTTGACGTCTGCGCGATTTCCACCCAATTTTGTCCAAAGCGAAGATAACAATTCTTCGTTCTTGGCGGAAATGGATGTATCGTCGTTGACAGCGATGCCATAGATAGTCGTAAGGCGGTCGTCGAGGTTGGTTAGGATCCAGAGGAGTGAGGTCGCCGATTGGATCAAGGAATCGATTTCGTCTTTGTTTCTGGACACGTGGAGAACATATTGGTCGAAGATGCGGGATTGAAGGGTTTCTGTTGGGGAGGAGAAGGAGGAAGTTAGGGCAGTGACGAGAGTGGACAGGGCGCCAGTGGAGGCGGATGATTCTTCGAGACCGTGGAGAACGTTGAGAGTCCATTTATTGGTTGCGATGATGCGGTCTGTTGCCGCGCCGATGCGAGAATTGTAACGTGCGAGGTCTTGAGAGGCTTCTTTTGCGGTGAGGATAAAGTTTTCGAATTCATTGTCGAGTTCGTTGCGCGAGGGGAGGCGAGAGAACTTGACAAGCGTGCGCAGGTCTCGGATGGCGAGTTCGGAGTCTTTGATGGAGGAGGGGAGTGTGTGAACGTCTTTGGAGGCGTCAACTATATCTTCGAACTGGTTTTGAACGTTGACGAGTTCCTCGAAGTTGGCTTGGGGGCGATCGTCGCGGCACGCGGGAATGAAGAAGTTGGAGCCTGGGAGAGAGCAGACTGGGGCTAGTAAGGCGTGTTTGAGGGAGGATCGTAGCAAGCTGGTCCCTGCTTGAATACCCAAGACTATGATGCCAATCCCCAAGAGCACGCCCAGTATTGGCTTGATGAAGTGGCGCATGGCGTAGGTGAAGATGTCGAGGATGTAGGCAAGTAAAGGAAACACAAGATTTTGCAAGACAAGATTGACATAGTGCCAGGGTCCTAGCTCTTCTCCTTCCTGCTCTTGATGCTGATTCTTCGCACGGTGTGCTTGACGATCAACAAACGATGACTGACCTGCGGCTGCCGAATCGGTAATCGAGTTTCGCAGTGATGGCTGATTCGTTGCGCGCTTTCGGACTTGAGGCGAAGCACGTGCCTGCTCGCCTCCCATCTTTCGGTTTGGAGAGTCATACATGGTAGGCATGATGAAGCTGGGTTCTGGTGGTTCTTCTGCCGTAGTCCTATGCAGGCTCTTTGTAGCCCTCTGTCTGGTCTTGGAGGGTTCCAAAGTATGAGACTGTCTCGTCGTACGATTGCTTGCTGACTGTCTGGAGGGCTTCGACCGTATCTGAGAAGGAGGTGTCGACTGAGATAGATGTGTTCGCTTTGTTCTCGAAGTAGGGAAGGGTACTACATCTGGCTGCCTTTGTTGTGCGACTTCCCGGTCGGAATCTTCCCACTCAACCTCACTTGCAAAGTCGTTTGCTGAGTGTGTTGAACTAGCTTCGTCAGATGCATAGTCAGCATCGCCCCAGCTGCTTCCCAGACTCTCATTCAGTTTACGCGAACGTGCGCTCATTGTATGAGCGAGGGGTGACTGATGATGACGTATGGGTGATGGCTGAGTGCAGTGTAAGTAACCGGTTGAAGGATACCCAAAAAGTTCAGACGAGTTGGAGCGCCGTGATAGCAAGTAGTCGGATAGGAATATGTAGATGTAGGTGGTTAGGCGCTACATGGTCGAGGCGATGGCCGCTTCTCTAGGTGTGACGTGGTGCCTACCAATCAGGCTTCGAGCGCAGTCACCTGGCGCACAGTTGCGCGGCATGCTTTCACTTGGATAGACCAAATCATAACAGAGAGGCCTACTGGATCAGCGCATCTGATCACATGTACGTAGCAAACGCCTGTGTCGCGAAACTGATGTTGACTTACAGTCACGTCGACGTCATGTTCGCGATGCATGACTCGTGGGCTTGGCAAACACGCTAGTGGAGAGTGTAGCTGATCTTATGTGCAGCAGTTGAAGATCGCCAGAAGCCGCGATGTCCTTATTACGCCCACTATCTCCCGCTCTGAACGCCCATCTGAACGAGATCAGACGCAGTCAGCTGGCCGTGTTTCGGAGACACCGATATGGACGCACTCACAGGCGATGGTGTTCTTGCTCTGCCCCTCACCAGCAACGACAACAGCAACCAATAACATCCTCAGTGGGAGAAGCGAAGCATGCATCCTCGAGCCCGACCAAACCTCCTACAGACCACCGTACTCTAGCCGAAACCCATAACCTCTTCATAACATCGCCGTATAGCCCTGGTTCGCCTCTGCTCCTTCCTAATGGCGCATACATTTTCCAGAAATTGCAGTCATTTTTACGCGCGCAATATCCACAATTCGGCTTCCAAGAGGTGATTACGCCCATCATATACAAGAAGTCATTATGGGAAAAGTCAGGACACTGGCAGAATTATGCCGAGGACATGTTCAGCGTTCAAGGGCGGGGCGCGACGGCCGAAATACCAGAGGCAGAGGCAGAAGATGATGGCGAGTTTGGTCTTAAGCCAATGAACTGCCCAGGTCATTGCATACTCTTCCGAGACAAGGTCATGAGCTATAGGAACCTACCCATACGCTACGCCGACTTCAGTGCGCTTCATCGAAACGAGATATCGGGGGCCCTCACAGGGCTGACAAGGGTTCGAAGGTTCCACCAGGATGATGCCCACATCTTCTGTCGACCAGATCAGATATTGGCTGAGATCGAACAGACTCTAAAGTTCGTCGGTATGGTTTATAACACTTTCGGTTTGGGACCTTACAAATTGCTTCTTTCTACCCGACCAAAAGACAACTTTATTGGCACCATTGAAGAGTGGGATCGCGCCGAGACACAACTCAGCACTGCTCTAGACAACATCGGCAGCGAATGGGCCATTAACGAGGGCGATGGTGCCTTTTATGGCCCGAAGATCGACATTATTTTGAAAGACTCGAATGGAAAAGAGCACCAGACAGCCACTTTACAGTTGGACTTTCAACTTCCTCAGCGTTTCGACTTACAATACCAGGCGTCTCCAGAAGAGATCGAGGCTGGCTCAGAGATGTCCATAGACGCAGGTCTGGACACGTCGCTTCGCCGTCCCGTTATGATCCATCGCGCCATCTACGGCTCGATTGAACGCTTCATGGCACTCCTGATTGAGCACTACGCTGGCACATATCCCTTCTGGCTCTCACCACGTCCCGCCATTATCCTGTCTCTTAATTCGGATCCAAAGGTCCTAGAACATGTTTCCCATATACAAGCTGTCCTCTCTGGTGTGAAAGCAAGCAACGAGCCCGTCGTTTCCCTGCCATCCGATCCAGAACCGTTGCCACTCTCGACCGTTCAACTTCCAATCGACGTTGACACAAGCACTCGCTCTCTAGGCAAGAAGATCGCAGAAGCTCGAGGCAACAAATACAATCACATCATCGTAGTAGGGGGAAGGGAGATCGAAGCTGGCGTCATGAACCTGCAAGTTGTCAACCAACCCAATCAGGCTGCCACCATCAAAATACTGGAACGAGCGCTCGGAAGTGAATTCTGTGATAAGGACAGGAAGAAGATGGAGGTAAAGGTCACCTTGGCTGCGGCCAGAGAATATTTCTCAGGCTTGGTGAAGTCCTATCTATAAACCGCCGACAATTCGCCCAGCCAACGAGATGTACAATACCATTTTCTATCTACTATCTGACCCAGCTGGCACCGTTAAATATTCACTTTAACCTGCGACCCACATTCACTGTCACATTCATTGTCATCAACGCGACTTCAAACTGTCAGGGAGATATAAAACAAAGCTACGCCCACTCACATAGCTACGAAAATTTCTTTAGCTCAGCAATAGCGAGTTGACTGCTCCTTGCCCGACATGGCTACCGCGCAAATTGGAGTAGATGGTGTCCTAGATGATATCGTACTCCCACCCGTCAAATGCTGTCATCCCTCGCCAACACCGCCCAGGTAAGCCTCTCCGACAACTCAGTCTCTGCAACAATTCCAGTAAGCTGTAACGTGTACAGAGATGCCTTCAAAAGCATGATCACGATCACCGTCGGACCCAGTGGAGCTACGGAGGTGTATCACGTCTATCGTGGGCTACTCTGCTTCCACGCGCACTACTTTCGTGCCTTGATTAACGGCAACTTTCAAGAGTCCCGGTCTGCCGATCTCAGGATAGCGACGGTTCCTGCACATGTCTTCGAGGTCTTCTTTTGTTGGATGCAGACGCGTGCTCTACCTTGTGTGGATTTACAAAGAGTCAAAGGGTATGACGTGCTCATCGAAGCCTACCTATTCGCCGACTATTACCTCGCCGTCGGCTTCAAGAACGCTTTGTTGGACAAAATGTGCCATTTGAAAGGATTCCAGGTCATCGCATCCTCCAGTAGCCTCATCTACGAGTGTACTACCGACGAAGACCCATTGCGACGCCTGCTACTCAAAGTCGGAATTGCGCTCGGTTTCGTAGTTTTCTCGGACCTAATGGATTACGAATCCAGTAACTTCCATGATAAGTTCATGTTCGATGTCCTCAAGTCGCTTCATTCTGCAAGGGAGCCACATGTCCTAGTAGACGAGCTCGACCTTCTCACACAGTGGTGTGAAGAGCAGCACGAGACATTCTGCGAGACTTATCATGACCACCGTGTACATGAAGCCAGGCTTGCCATACGCGGTCCTCGATCTGTACGTTCCCCGCACAAACGATTTGTACTCCATACAGATCTCGCTAGCACATCTCTAATCATGCAACCTCAGACACGCAACACTGAATCAAACAGATGAGCTGTTGTGCTTAAGGACAGCACGCAAATGGACATCGTGTACGTTTGAATATGGTCAATTAGGATAGGATGGAACGCTACGGCTCTGCGGCATGGCACGCTTCTGTGCGTCTTGTTTGGGCTGTTCTCTACGACAGTCTCATAGGGCAAACTTTGGGATCTTACTGTGTCACAACCATCCTCATTCACCATTCTTTGATGCCACCATCGTAATGATGTTCACCGCGCTCCCCATCAGTCATCCTCAGCGTCCTATCAACTTCTCATATCACCTGTTTCCATTCATTGCACATTTGCGAAAAGTCTCATAGGACCAAAGTGCTACAAGCCAACGACCACTCGCAACTGTATGAATTTTGCATTGTACCATCGGATCGATCCGCTACCACAGTGCACCACCTTCTATCCGTTTATAGTGAATCTGCGTGCAGTTAAGTGTTACACGCCTAAGCCTGTAAGCAAACGCATGCTAGTAGTGGTTATACGTAGTGGTTATAAATGCATCAAGATATCCCTGAGACTGAGACTACGGTGCACTACCAGCTTTCCTTTAATAGTGAATTTGCGTACAGCTAAATAGTCCACTATGAAACGTTTGGAAGCAGAAAGGCATTCGTATCGTTATAAATGCATTATCGTACCCCTGGGACAGAGACTACAGTTCTGTTTCACTCGTCTTTGGCAGAAAATGCTGCCGCTTGTTTGAAGCGCCGCTTTCGCTTTCACTATCACAATAGGGCAACGAGCTATGACAATGCGGCTCGCTTAGGCGCGCAATCTGTGCTTGTGGGCATACAATCACAACGTTCACCCTCCCCTTCTTGAGCGTGTTTGAACGCACTTCTACATTCTTATACTTGTAACTTCAACCTATATCATCACTTGCCTCAACATCTCGGACGGAGACAAAGAGGTCATGTCAGATCACCTATGATCAAAACACATCATCCTTGGTATTCGGGCGATGATGTGGCGCCCAATATTCCAGAGATCATGTTGGTATCCCTTATCCTTGAGGCCGCCTAGGTATGTTCAGATCTCCCGTTTATCTACAAATCTTTGCTCTTCAGATACCAAATTCATGTACTAACGACCACAGTGAGGCTCTAGGCGATGTCATCACGATGACTGTAGGTCCCAACGACGTGGAAAAGCAATTTGTTATCTCTTTTGGATCACTCTAATTCTACGACCCATTCTTTGTTAATTACTTCGAGTCCATTCGAAAGAACCACGCCTCCGCCAATTTGAGCTTCCCAAGTGTCCGTACACGACCAAATGACCTTCCGGGTAAGTACGCATTGATGCATACAGTATCGTTATTAACGGGTTCCTGTAGGGAAGACTATGGCAATCTAGTTGAGATAGTTGTGGGAGGTGACGCCCGGTTTGGTCGCAAAATCCTTTGGGTCCACGAGGGACTTTTGCCAGGAGGGGGAAGCGTACCGCGCTCTTATATCCCAATGAACGGTCCAACATCTTCGGGGGTTTTTCTATCTAGCTCCGTGAGGGCATTGTCTGTCCCGGCGATTGCGACTCCCACGCGCTCTACCGCCTCTTCGCTTTCGCACCTGTCTTTGACGTCCCGCTCCTCCGCAACACCATCGTCGATGCCTTCCTACACAAGATCCACGTCAAACTTACCCTCCCGTACGACTTGACCCATCCCCTAGAGCGGAATCTGAGAGACTCATCGCTGCGCAATGCTTTCATGGACTTACTGATGAGGTGTGGGAGGGAAAGGAGAAAACAAGGATCGTGCCATCCACTTGGCCAAGGACTTTCCTCCAAAGTTGACGGCCGTGGAGGGCACTTTCGTCATGTTTAGCATATAACACAATGTAGAACGATATCTGGTGGCAGTGGCCAAACATGTCTGCCACAACTACCATGAGCATGCGGAGGGGGAGGACAGTGGGGCGGATAGGGCTGTGGTAGCCTCTTTAATTCTCCGAAGTAGGGCGGCTTGATAGCCTACGAAGATGGAGTAAATGGATAAGAGTAGATGATTATACATCATGAACGGTACAATAGCTGTTTGTACGTCCATATCGTCATGAGAAACTTATGAGTGCATCCCAGATTGAGCTTAGCGTCTGTGATATGTAGGTTTACTTGATGTATAGGGCACGAAATGCAGCCCGAAAGCAGCGAGACCAATACAAATCCGATGTGGATAGAGCAATACCGAATCGATTGAAAATGTTGTATGTAACGAAATAAGAGCTACTGCATAGACCTCATGTCATCAACACCCTCCAAGCTACCTGTGGACATCATCAGACCCCATTACATACCTGCACGACCATCGCTCCCTCTGGGAGACATCATGCAACAATAATAGTCACTCGCACAATACTCTCCCCATACCCCCCTCATGCCTACATTCTCGCCCCCAAGCCCACCCTCTCCCTCATCCTCCCTAAACCCCACAATTTTCAATTCCGCAGTGCGTCATCGTATGCACATACCTCAATCTCCCCCCCTCAACTCGAAACTCATGTGTATCCGGCCACCTACTCTTCCCAAACTCCATCATTACATCCACAGCCCCCACAGTCTCATCAATTACATACTTTCTCCTTGTCAGCGGCACTCCCGTCGGAATGTATCCGGCACACGACCCATTTGGCCCCTCATCGCCGTACAGCCCGCCTTCGAGACGCACACACGGTGTTCCCCATGGCACAGTGATGTTAGGGTTGTTGAAGAGATCGCAGTACGCGTCTGCGGCGGCTTGGATGGTAGTGCGGTTATCGCGCTTAGATTCAGGGATTGTGGACCAGTTTTCCAGTGCGGTGTAGTGTGCGTACCCTGTTATGTTGAAGAGCCAGTCGCCGGGCTTAGTAATAATTGAATCGACTTTGTTGATCTTGTGATTGGCGAAGCGAATTTGGGTGCCGATTACGTGGGGGTTGGTAGTGCTGCTTACGATGACTTCAGTGTAGGTTGCGCATGCGGTAGTGTCGTAGAGTGAGCGGTTGTGGGTTATGGGCAGGGCTGTGTTGAGGATGCTAGAGTTGACAGTGAGCTTGATGTTGTTTTCGTAGTAGCCGAGCCAGGTGGAGTTGTCGAAGTGGGGAGTGAGGTTTGAGGGGTTTCCGTGTAGTTGTGCGGAGAGGTAAGAGGATACGACTTCTGCAAGGAGTGGTCGGGTGCAGTGACCTGCGATTGAAGTAGCTAGCAAGACGGTAAGTGAGGCGGATTGAACCATATTCGCGTCGAGCCGAAGAGAACAGAATCTCTTGTGTTGAGAACTCGGCCACCGACGAAAAGCGATGGGCTGTTGGGGTTTTGAGAACAGGACCTGGACTTTATTCCCTGTCTAGATTTTATTGCCATTGTACGCTGCAACACTCTAAGGCTCAATTTAATGTAAAGTATGGGACCTACGTTCGGTACCTGAGATGTGCCCCACGTTATGCCTCTGGATATCAATATATCTCCCCACACTGCATGTTAACAGTACATCCATGCTAGCGCTAGCACTCGAAATAATGTGGAAGCTTGCGCTCCTATCATACCTATAGTAGACCGTGTCTCTGCTTAATCAGATCCGCAGCCTATAGTCAATTAGGCTGTGTTCATTAATGAGATTGTCGCAAAGCCTACCTTCTCTGCCCAAGCATACACGCTCGCTTGCGGTCCACCACCGACTACTAGTGGCCAAGTACTTGCATCAACAACACTCAGCCGCTCTGTCCCATACACCCTATTCTGTGCATCAACTACGCCGCCATCTTCCCTACTCATCATAGCCGCTGTACAGCATTGATGCGCGTTGCTTGGAGTAAGCGCCTTCTTGATCATCTCTTTGATCTCGGCCTCGTTGCTTACCCTGGGCGCTGGGGCAGTCTCTATAGGCCCGAGAACAGCAATATCGGGTGATGCCATGAGTTCGCGGTTCTTAGTGTAGATTGCATACAGAATCTCGAGATCTATAGGATCCGACAGGGCGCCGTAGTCAATCAGTGGAGCATCAAGAATGTTGGTTGAGTTGGCGACAATGCTTCCGCGGCTGAAGGGGCGTGTCATATAGATGCTAGTCTCAGGACCAGTGTTCCAGGAGATTCCTCCAACAGTAGCAATGTTGATGTCTCGGAGCATGATGGAACGTTGCTTCTTGTAGCCATTGATTACTATCGGCGGAACTTCCTTGCGAAGGTACGTGCCAGCATCGTTGCTTTGAGCCCTAGTAGTTATTGACGAGGAGCGCGAAGTCCAATTGGACAGCGGCAATTGAATGATCAAGTTGCCGGTGGTGGCTGTCAAGTCGTATGCGCTTGGCTTACCAACGTCGTAGAGAGAACGTTGTTCGGTTGCATAGGTTTTGTTGGAGTGCAAGCTACCACCATTTGGGACATGGTTTGAAGTGTCTAAGAGATTCTTTAGTGTCTCAAAATGAAGGCCAGGTCCCTCCCGATCACCTACAGTTGTAATTCACTTTTAGAACAAGGTGATCTTGTAGATTCTGACCGACACCTGCCAGATCAGAGACTGACCGAATGCCTAAGCGCTTCAGGTGAATTGCGTCACCGACTCCAGAGATTTGCAGGATTTGCGGACTGTGAACACTTCCAGCAGCGATGATGATCTCCTTTGTTGCCCGCAGTTCGCCTTGTGTACCATCGATGGTGCTGACGTATTGGACGCCTACAGCGGTGGTGCCATCAAAAGTAACCCGAGAAACAGCCGTGTTAGGAAGAATGTGATAATTCGACCTGGCTGTGTCTCGGTCGTGGCGATTGACACGAGCTGAAGAGCGGGTTTGCGTCTTAGCATAGACCGACCGCAAAAGACGGAAAACGCCCTGCGCACGACCATCATTGGGCTCGTGTGCAGGCTGTATATCGAGACTCAAGGCTGCGTTGTAAAAACTGGCTAAGTTTGTTACTTAAAGTGATGGACTCAATTCAATGCGACTTGAACCCACCACTTGCTGGATAGTCATAGGGTGCATAGCTTGCTTGCACGGGTCCTGCAAAGCCATGAACGGATTCATCCCAAGTGATGTTGCGTTCTGCCGCATAGGAAGCGAGTGGGGGAGAAAACGTCTCGCTCTGGTTACAAGTAAGATGTCGGTCCCTGAGATAGAGACTTCTCGTACCTTCTTGAAATACGGTAACAGGTCTGTCCAGCTCCAACCAGTGGCGCCGAGCTCATCCCAGGCGTTATACAATTCAGCATCCGAGCGATGGAAGAACATCGCATTCACGACAGATCCTCCACCAACTACTCTGCCACACGGTACGCTGTAAGATGTCCCCCCTAGTGCTGCTTGCGGAGTGCTCAACAAGGGAAGCCAGAGATAAGGAACTGGGAAGTAGGCACCAGGAACCATGACACCGTCCTCTTTCTGATCAAAAGGACCGTATTCAATGACAAGCACGTTTACTAAAGTTCGTTGAGATCATATACTGCTGACTTTGTTGGATTTGAGGCCGTACCATCCGGGTTTTCTGTGAGGCGATCTGCCACCGTCAATCCAGCGACGCCACCGCCTGCAATAATGAAATCGTACTCGGTCACATTGTTCAACTGATGAACATCAATTGATCTTGCGGTGCGTCCTAAATGAGATTGACCTCTCCCGCAACTTGCAAAGAGTAATGGGATGATCGTTATTATCAGCATTGTGGCGTAGCTATAACTAAAAGTGCAGATTTTGCTGGAGAAGCAGGTTGGTCATATACGGCTTTGCGTGAGTTTAGCCAAGTTGTAAGCGACATGCAGCACTCTGCAGATATCACGTGCTCAAGCTGGAAGAATACCCAGTCCTAGCCACGGAAAGGCATTGTATACCACATCCTATTGGTGGTGTCCAGGACTATTGACCCGATCTTGGGTGAACTTGCAAACGCTTACATCAGAGTCCACAACGAAAACCCCACTTTGGAGTTGGGTTCTCGCGTTCTTTGCTAACTATGCAAAAGCGTCGAAAAGGAAATAGCCTACCTCGAACGATAAGAAACAGAGGTCGTTGTGGTGGGCCAAACGACCTCAGCAATGGTTTTCTCCCGCACTATATCTGTAGCTGGTGGCCTCAATGGGAACTTGGTTGGCACGTCAGCGCGGCAAGGGCTACAATTAGCCACGATGAGGTTGTGCATAGCGATGCGGCCGAGGCGAAGAGGCTGACGATGGATGCTGTGCGATGGCGAGACGCAGGAAGATGTCGGCTGTGTGAGAAGTTTATCGAAAGCCGTGTGGAGCTCCCAACCTGTACGTGGAAATCGACACGTCTGATCAAAGCTTTCGTTTTGCTCTCAGGAAACGAAGCTTGCTCGGAAGGACTGTGACCGTATCGTCACGTACTACCGTATCCGTGATGTGACACGTTGAGGCGTTTCGCAATGGTAGCGTCGTCCGCGCTCATTGGAGGTCTAGATATTGCGTGTGATAGAGTGGCATCGGCTAGTCTAGCGCTTTGCCTGTCGATAGAAGTCTTTTCCGCACGTCGATGCATGAACATGAGGAGGCAGTAGGTAGTTTGGTGTGTTGACGCGTCGGACACGAGCGAAACGAGGGCCGCCTTCCTTGCATGCGGCTAAATCCGCATCTGAGGTCTGTGCAGCAAAGCATGACGCAGCCTTGGAGCACAGAACAGACACTGTCCAGGTGGACTGAGGTGGATCAATAAGAAGAAAGCTCACGTGACTCGAAGAATGATTGCCTCGGTTTGTACACGCTCGGCAAGCCTCGACGGCACGTCTCTGCATGCATGGTGGATCGGCACGCTCCCCAGATTCTCGTCATTAGTTCACTCCGCTCGCTACGGAGTATACGCTACATTGGTGTAGTGTGGCGGGCTACGTCTCCATACCTCAGCTACTTTAAAAGATGGACATCCACAGTATGCTGAGCTGGGCACCCGATTCTTGCCCGACATACGCCACGATGATGTTCAAACAAACGACATGCGCTGCATTGCTGAGTGCCACGGCCACCGCAGTCTTCGCAAGCACAACGCCTACAGACTGCTCGACACCAGAGACTTTTGACGCCAAATGTGCTGCCATTGCATCTCAGCTTTCAATTGAGCATGGCCTTGTGCACTTTGCAGAATTTGTTGCTGCGGGCACGAATCTCAGTCTCGCTGGAAACGACCCAACATGTGCTCAAGCTTTCGTACCAGTCACAGCAGACATCTGTCGTATTGCACTCTCGGTGTCAACATCCGATAGGTCGAGCTTCAACATGGAGGCCTGGCTACCATCAAACTGGACCGGGCGTTTCTTGTCTGGAGGCAATGGAGGTGAGTCTCGCTGAGCAGACGTCGCGAAGCGGCTGCAGATGTTAACCAGCATGTCCAGGCCTCAATGGTTGCATCAAGTATGAAGACTTGGCATACGCCTCTTCACTTGGTTTCTCTGCCGTTGGAACAAATAATGGACATAACGGGACGAGGGGCCTGCCGTTCTACAACAACGCCGAGGTCGTAGCAGACTTCGCATATCGAGCGTACGTTACAGTGAGCCAAATACATACAGAACAGAAGCTGACCGTCTCAGTTTACACCAGGGCGTTGTTGTTGGCAAGAAGATCAGCAAAACCTTCTATGGCAAGACGCATAAAAAATCTTACTATCTAGGATGCTCCACTGGTGGACGACAAGGCTTCAAGTCGGCTCAAGACTTCCCCGAAGACTTCGATGGCATCGTGGCGGGTGCTCCAGCTTTGTCTTTCAACAATTTGACATCATGGAGCGGGCATTTCTACAGTCTTAATGGACCTTCGAGTGCACCGACCTTTGTCACCCAAGCACAGTGGCTTCAGGTGCATCTCGATGTTCTTAAACAGTGCGACAGTCGAGATGGCCTTGCAGATGGTATCATCGAGTACCCTTATGGGTGCCAATATGATCCATCTGCATTAGTTTGCTCCGCAAGCAGTGATGCGACGACCTGCCTGACCCCGGTCCAAGTTGAGATCGTAAAGGCCGTTCTCTCGCCACTTCTCAACAACAATGGTGACCTTGTATACCCACGCCTACAGCCTGGCGCCGAGATCGGGGCGGCCGCTGTCCTTCTCAATGGGCGAAGCTTCCAATACACAGACGATTGGTTCCGCTATGCCATCTACAATGATCCATCTTGGGCCCCAGAGAACATCAATGCGACCGATTACGATAATGCAGCACGCAAAAACCCGTTCAACATTGAGACCTGGAAGGGCGATCTCAGTGGGGTGAAAGACCGGGGTACCAAAGTGCTCCATTGGCATGGAGGTGCAGACTTCATTATCTCAAGCGAGAACTCCCCAAGATATTACGAACACGTGAGCTCTACTATGGGTCTACCACCAGCGGAGCTTGACTCCTTCTACCGATTCTTCACTGTCTCCGGTACCGCTCATTGTGGTGGAGGAGATGGCGCACACGCTATTGGACAAGGTACTGGCGAGGTAAACAGCCTTGACCCCAAGGAAAATATACTGATGGCTATGGTTGATTGGGTTGAGAAGGGCCACGCGCCTGAGACAATCATCGGCACCAAATTCGTTAACGACACTAAATCTCTTGGCATCAAGTTCCAGCGTGCGCATTGCAAGTACCCCAAGCGCAACCAGTACAAGGGTACGGGCGATGCGAATATCGTAGAGAGCTGGGAGTGTGTAGACCCGTAGGTTTCCGTCAGAAGGTGGTAAAAGAGGGTATGACGTTGTTGTTCAATTTACGGCGCAGAACAGTGAGTTTCTGTCACACAATGATGATCATAGATCATCACGTGACACTAGCTTTGCCCTATATAGTAATTACTCTAGCCTATCTAGGTTTAGTAGCTTTACTAATTCAACTAGTACCCCATACATCCGATCCTGTGACAGTTTCACTTGACAATACCAACAAACTTATTGACAGCTCTTGATCATGACTATTATCCTGCCTGATAGTCACCTTCCATGATTTGTTTCTTGAGCGTACTTGCCTTTGACGCTACACTTTGACTAGAAAAAGTGCTACAACAAGACGTTCACCAAACCACCATGAGCGTGCTGAGCCAGTACTCGCCGAGGCGCTCGTGCCCGTCAGCACCCGCATACGGTATTGTATCACTATGCCTCCACCGATGAGGAGAAGAAGAAATAAGCCATCATCAGGCATTGCTTCGTTTCCAAGCCTGCGGCTTCCACCACTACACCCACCCACAACAAGGCGACTCCTTCCAGCAAGAAGGCAGCTAGACCCATCGCAACCTCCAAATACCCATTCGCGTTCGCCGCATAGCGCGCCAACAAAAGTGACGACGATACTCCCAATATGATCTTCACAACAAACACTTGATAAAATTGCCTTCCCTGCAGCGGCTATAGAGATCCTGACTAACATGTGCCTCGTTAGTGAAAGAGCGCAGCACATAAGAGCTACACCGTGAAACATAACTCTCACGGCTCTAGGCGAGGTCTACCAAGTCTCCGAGGACCACAATGCGTGAGGAACCTTTCGCTGTATGGTTCAACCCCCTTCGTGGAACCAAGCCGTGCCCTCTCGGTACTGAAGACATTCCGATCGTAGTGGACGGAGAAGATTGCTCCATCAGCTCGCGATAACAAGCGCTTCTAGCTCTGATATGGCGAACCAGCTAGCGCATTATGCCGGGACAACACACCAGACACCTCCTTTGCCACCTCACCTACCAGCAGAGTTCAAGGCAGTGGCAATAAGAAGCGGGCCAGGCAGGCCAGGCTGTGGGGTATCAGTCATCACACAGCCACAGCTCTAAGGAAGCAAGATCAGAGAATAACTTAGCAGACTGTCAACTATTTGGTTGCTGTAGCGACAAGCAATTTAAGGGAGAGGCTAAGGTTGTTCGTGATGAGCTGTATCACGGAGTGGAGTGTCTCTAGTTTCTAAGAACCCAGTGTCAAAATTTATCCTAAAAGTACCGTCTTAAATGACTTCAGTGACTACAGAACAAACTACACCGACATTGGCAGGCATAGAGCGGATATTGGTGTTCTAAGTTGGAAGATGTTGGAGACTCCGGCTTGGAAGATGTTTGATTGATTTTGTAATATCTCTGAGAGGAACACTCTGGCGTCGTTTCCTGTTCTTTGAGGACTTTTAGAAGTTTCGTTAGATACAAAACCTCCCCCCATCGCGCTTTGGGAAGTTCCCTTGGTTGTAGCCGCTCAAAAGGGCTGGCTTTTTGGGATTTCAACAGCAGGCAAGTGGGCTTTGAACTGTATGTAGACAAGGGCATTATTCTCTTTGACTGCACATCGCCAGCGCAAGTGATGTAGCCAGGATTAGGAAACTGTACAGTATTACTGATGGCTTGAGTTTAATCGGCTCATCAATTCGTACTTAGAAATCTCTTTGTTGAGAGGTAAGTCGAAGTGAATATCAGCAAACCCGGATATGCCTTCAACCGGGTGAATCAACAAATCTCACTGATTAGATAACTTACAAACATTTGTCACAGTTGATATCTTCCACCCGCTCAAGCAGCGTCTTTAAATCTGTCTTTGACACTGCGCAGATCATATACCAAAGGACACAACCAGTGTCACGACTAGTAAAGTGAAACCAAGAGGTGCGCTAGTCTCCCCGACAGCGACCTCGAGTAAGCCCTCCGATATGAGCTATTGTCCTCACGTCTGGAGACGCGAAGGATAACCGCCTTCCCGAGTGAATCGGGTTGGTACTCAGCTTCATTCGAGGCCTTCCCTCGAGTTGCTGACCAAGTTACTTTGTTCATTGTGCGTTTGCTTCGACCCTCGGGCCCACATAAAACCCTCTTCACGCGCCTTTCACCGCAGCGCACAGACTATATCTTCCATATTCTGCCTATTTCACACAGATATCCCACTATGTAATGGCCGTGCCACTAGCCGTAACTATCTATCAAGTTCACACTCCTATACCACACACACACACACACTCACTCGACCACACACTCGACCACACGCACCACAACACCCTAACCCATCTATGTCACAACATCTTAGCCATGGCACCAAAGAAGAAGAAGACTACCGCAAAGTCAAAGACGAAAATTGCGACAGCAGCTGGTATCAAGACGGGTCGTGTCATAAAAGCAGCTCCACGAACAACATCCGCTCGTGCGGCCGCCGCAGCACCACTTGCTACATTGCGCCGTAGTTCAAGAGTAGCCGCCGCAAAGGCTGCTGCAGAGGCTGCAAAAGTCGATGTGCCAGCAGCAGTTCCGAAGAAAGGACGCTCAAAGAAGGTCACACCCAACTCGAATCAAGGTGATGACCGGGTCAATGTCACGACAGCAGTCCCTAAGGTGGCCCAAAGAAGGTCACCTTTGACTCTGCCGCCAATGTCGATGCGAACAATACGCCAGCAGCAGTGCCTAAGAAAGGTCGTGCTAAGAAGGCGGCTGCCACTGTTGCTCCAGTGATTGACTCAGCAGATGCGACAGCACCAGTTTCTCGGCGAACTCGATCACAGACAGCCGCCAATTCTACAGCAAATGCCACACCTGTTGCCGTCCCAGCCGAAACCTCGAAATCTTCAAAGTCAAAGAAGAGTGCACCAGAAGCTGCAAAGGCATCTCGAGTCAAGAAGCGCACAGCAAAGACTGCCCCTGTTTCCCAGCCACCACTTGCTTCCATCCCAGAGGACAACGAGCAATTTTCTGCTGCCGCCGATCAACAGGATGCCAACGGCGATGAGCCTATCCGTGAGCAGCGTGAGGAACAAGAAAATGGAGACCAGTTGGAAGACTTGGTACCCACCAGCCTTTCTCCATCCGCGAATGAACAGCAAACAGGTGACAGGGAACCTGGCCATGATCAATTTGAGGCACGAGAGGGCGAAGACCAATTGCAAGACTCGGCGCAGACCGTCTCTACTCCATCTGCAAATGGACAGGATGCAGATGAAAATCTGCCTTTCCACGAGCAGCGTGAGGTACGAGAGGAAGAGGATCAGTTGGAAGACTCGACACCTACCACCCCTACTCCGTCCGCAAATTCTCTGGGTAAGCGTCCTCAGAATCCATTCTGGTCTACTGGAGAAGGACCACTCCACAAGCGAGCTCGCCTGGAACGCCAGACACCCGAGCCTCCATTCGCGAGGTGGCTTGAAGTTACCCCAAGCTCCGAGCATGTTCCGATCCCATGCGTTCACCCGAGACATCCGGCCTATGCAAACACTCTGGATTACACCCATACGAGGTGCCCTCACTGTCGCATGGATGAATGTATCAACGATGTGCAAATCGTACAGGATCAGCTCGTCACGAAGGAAGGCTCGGTTGAGTTCCGTGAGAAGAGTGAGGGCAGCAGCTACGCCATGTCTCGCCTGTATCGACCACTCGTCATGGGGTTCAACAACGGGTCCCGCGTACATTGGGCGATACAGGAGCCCGCAGGTAAAGACTTGAGCTATCGACATGCAACGAAGCGGTTAGCCAACCTCGTGATGCAGCTTGAGGGCCTTTCGGTCAAGGAAAAGCAGTGGCGAAGGCAACACCCAGCAGAACCCAGGGCCATGGATGAAGACACACATGAGGCGCAGCTCTATAGCGCGACGAGCGCACTGACTCGCTATAGAAGCTTGTTGGAAGCCGGAAGCTTTAATCGACTGCTCGAACGTGACTTCGTTGCCGCACGAAAGCGAGGCCGAGACAGTGAAGTCGAGGCACTTGACTTTCACGATGAAGCCAACGATGCAGCTGTTGCATGGCAGACACAGTACTTGCGTCCAGACCGGACCTCTGCGCCAGACGACCCGGAAATGCCAGACGGATGGGTATCGCACAATGCCGATGTACCTCCGGTAGAAAAAACCGATAGCATTGCTGCTGAGAAGCTGGAACAGCCAACACGCAAGCGTCGCCGTATGGATGCAACAGTCACCTGGAATAACGACGTGCATGTACGGACTGAGAATGACATCGATGTTCTCCGCGAGGCCGACTTGTCGCGCCCCGCTGTCTTGCCATCTGCTTCGATCCTGCGGACTGGGCTGTCTTCGGGTGCAGTACACTCAGGCCCTAACGTGCCGATGGTGGAGCCTGAGCACGAAGTACTCCCTCTAAAGGACATGGATGGCCCAGTCCATAGTAGACTTCAGCTGACTCGCAACAATGGTGTACGTTCCGAGAGCCGGTGGGGTGACAGGCCTGAGCGTGGCAAGTACATTATCAACACCAGCGGCCACGGGGTGCAGCCTGACACGTGGGCTCGCTACATCGAAGCCCAGCAGATGGAAGCAAAAGCGTGGGACACCATGAATGCTCAGGATGCACAGATACACGCCAAGGAGCAGGAGAAGGCCGGAGTCGCCTCACTGCAACCGTGGTCGCGTCCAAAGACTCCTGCGAGGCCTCGTTTCTTCAGCCTGCTCACGGGTGAGGAGGTAATTGACCAGGAAGCATACCTGGCTGAAGAGGAGGAGCGAGTTGCCAAGTTGCGAAAGCGCCACTCGAAGTAAGACTGCCAAAGGTCAGAACTGGCTTGAGATTTGGCTGGGATAACGTCAACTAACCACTATGTCTAGACATACTGAGCGACCGACATAACCGCGACTTCCACCTTGAGCGTCAATTTTCCCCACCACAGTCAGTTCAAGTACGCCGATCAACCCCAACGATTCAACACACAGCTTGCGCACGGAAGGGAGTCCAGGACTTGGGCAGCACGCCGACATGGCGAGAGAATGACAAGGAGGACCAGCGATAGAGCGAGCAAGTGCGCTATCAGAGCGCAAAGTAAGAGAGAGAGAGAGAGTGTGTGTGTGGGGGGGGGGGTGGAAACATAAGGAGGTCTACGCTCAAGGGCTTCACGCCCGCGCGAGGTACAGTCATAGACTGAGATACAACAAGTACGAGAGTTGGAGGTGTATGCGCGAGTCAGCGGGAGATACAGTGATAGAATGAAATACGATGATGAGTACGAGAGAGATGGTCATGAGGAGGTGGTGTACGCGCGAGGGATCCACGCCAGCGAGAGATACAGTCGTAGACTGAGATACAACCAATACAAGAGACGTACACAAGTAGTCAAGACTACTCGAAAGACTTGGGTTTTGCAAAAGAATCAGCTAGGGGAAAGGAAATTGCTGATACAGGGATATGCCTTAGGGCATTGACCTGAAAGACTTGGATGACTACTTCTTTATAAATGGATATCGTATTCAATACCTGTTTTTGGTGATTCTGAAAGGGAACTAAGGTTTTTTGCGTCTCGAAATAGCGGTGGTTTTAAATGAAATGGAAAGTGGGATTGGATGGTAGTAGAGCATTGGAATCACCTACACTCTTGACTCATCAACACTTCTCTGGTCCTTATATGTAAACTTACCTTGACCATGTCAAGAAGACCAATTCTTGGGGTGGGGTGTAGCTTCAATGATAAGAGTTGTTGGTAATTAGCACATCTGCGAACCCCAGCAACAAGTCCTCTCTAGAGCCCCCTCCCCTCAAGCCACCCTCTTCCACCACAAAACCCCCCTATTTCCATTGCCCCTTTCACTCCCAATCTTCAAGTACCTCACCCATTTACCCTCTTCCCATTGATCCACAATCGAATAATTCCTCGTCTGCCTTTCGCCTGCCAGACTCGGTACGTTCGCCACGATAAGCGGCCCATGGAAAATCTGGCCCTGTGTTTCATTCGCAGGCAAAGCGGGATTGATGCGCACAGGTCCTGCATATCCGATGCTGTGTTTGCCAACGAGGGCCCAGTCCGCGTCCGTGTCATTGGGACGGAATGGGAAAGTTAGGTTTTGGGGGCGGAGGGAGGGTTCGGTGGCGGTTATGGTGGCGGATACGAAGCCTGTGGCGGTGTAGATGAGGATTCTGACGGGGTTTTCGCCGTAGGCGCGGTCGGGGACGGGGACGTTGTTTAAAGTGCTGGGTTAGGGGTTATGTTAGGGTTTTTTGCTGGGCATGGAGGAGACGGAAGGAAGGTTGTTGTTGTTACCTGCTGGTATTGAGGAGGGTATATGTTCCTGCTATGGCGGCGAGGATTTGCACGTCGCTGGGGCGTGGGGGCGTGTGTGGTTTGGAGGGAGCGGCCGCCACTGTGGTGGACGCTAAGAGCGCGAGGGATATGGTTTTGAGCAACATGGTCACTTCACACTGCTCCTCACGAGATGATTTTGAAAGGTTTCCAGCTCTTGTAAACGGTGTTCCAGTCAATTCGAAGCAAGTCGGGCTTCAAGACGTTAAGTAGAATCGACGGATGCTTGAATTAATAATCCCACCCCTTTGGACCCCGGGCGGCGGGCGCACATGGGCTCGCTACCAAGAATGTCGCCATTCTGGGGGCCTGGCAATGGGTGGCATCTCTTGCACCGTAGCCATACAGTGTCCATGACTTCTCGGGAACGCGACTGTTTCCGAACATGGCCAAGCAGAGACTTTACGCAGGAAACATTGTATTTCCGGAGTGGCGCCGTCAGTGGCTTGCCGGGGTCCGTTGAAACGACTTGCTTTGCTCCGGTCATCAACTGGGGTGGTGTGCAATGGGCAAGGTGAGCCGATGTTTCGAATCTTGATTGGACGAGAGAGCGCAGGTTTGTACGGGAGAGAAGGAAAGGTAGCCCGACACGCATGCGGCTCCCGGGCATTTACAACGTAGCTGCGCTCGGTGGTGGTGGAGGAACTGAGGATACAAAGAACTTGGCGGAAGCAGTTACCCCAGACCGTCCACGGGTTCCCAGGTTGCAACACGAAGCTACCCCGCGCGCCACATCCTTGTCTGCATGCCATGGACGCTGCGGCGCCGGCTTGGCTGCTTGGGAACGGGTTGCTGCGTCTTTGCGTATGGGGTACATCGCTGTCGTAGGTACAGCAAGTACATGCTTACTCACGACCGCTCGCTCTCGCATAGCCTCGAAGCGAGTGCTGCACATGTGCTTAGACGCGTTGGAGCCAGCGGCCATATTTCTGCTAGGCTGCGAAGATACTGTACATCTGGCGCTGCAGAGGATCAAATCAATGCGCCCGACACACAAATCACCCCCGGGCAAGTGTTTCATAGACGTTGATGTAATTTATCTTTAGAGTGAGTCTATCCATGTGACAAAGCCTGGAGCCTCGCATAAGCCACGCACACGTACAGCCAGCAATTGCAAATCGTGTTTGCGCAACATGCCATGTCGGGCCTACTGGTGTTGGCCTAGAATGGGCAGTATCCAAAGTCATCAGCTCCCTCTGCGAGGCCGAGGGAGAAGCGCGAGTGAGAGGCTTTGAACTTTCTACTCCTCGGACTTCATATCGACATCTGCGTCTTTGTCCTCACCTTTCGCTTTCTCCTTCTCAGCATCTGCCTCTTCAGTCTTGACAGCCTCATCTCCGCCCTCATCTTTCTTCTCGTCTTGGACACCGGGACTCTTGCTTGTCCTCTCCCCCACACTCGGCCGTCCAATTGCGCCCTCGATATTAAGCCCTTTGCCCTCCTTTTGTGGCCCCGTGTCCTCCATGCCAATGATCTCGGGTCCCCTCGCATGTGGCATCTCCTCCTCAGCCTCGACCGTGTCAATGATGCTACCTGTGCCGTGCATTTCAGCAGATGTCGAGCGCGTGGGGCTTGTAGTGAGCGTGTGGGGGTTGTTGAGGACAATACCGGCTTCTTGTTCTTGGCGTAAAAGTTCGCCTTGGGTGACGGGGCCTGTGGAGGGTAAGGTCTCGCCATCAGGATGCGAAGAGGCGATTTGCGCAACGGGGTCAGCGATGCTGGGGGTGTCTGGGCGTGGTTGCTGCTGCTGCTGCTGGCTGGAGGTGAGCATGCCGACTGTGACTGTCTCGATTCTACCGGTGCCATTAGGACCATCGACCATCTCAGTGGATTCGGAGATGAATTCGCTCTGGCCCCGGTTCTGGAGCCATGGGATGGGTGTAAGTAGAGCACCGCCTAGCGACTCGTCGGATCCGAGAGACGCCGAGGCCGAGTTTGTGGGGGTTGTGCCATTGAGCAGCCCGCCAGCGGTAGGCAGGACGGCCTGTGGGAGAGGGAAGATGTTGAGGGGTGAGGACACTGAAATGACGCGGTCGAGAGCACGCAGGTACGGTGGTAGGTATCTGTAGCGTCGCTGGGGCTCTAGCACAAGCTCTGCCAGGCGTTGCACGGTATGTGGAGGATGCTTTGCAAAGTTCTTGCTGAGGGCTGTCCGTATGGAGGCGTAGAAGGCGGTGATGTCTTGTGGGACGGCCTGGGCCTCTGCTGGCGAGGTGAAGGCAGGCACAGGCGGCCGTGGAGGGGTGGCAGGCGGGGCATTCTCCTTGTCTGTGGCATGCGAGTCCTGGCTCGATATGGCGTTGGACGTGTTTGGCCGCGAGGGCAGGTCGGTGACGGCGACAGCGTTGTGGTCGGGGGGAGGTTTGGGGAACTCGGCTACGATCTGCGGCGCACGTCAGTACAGTGGTCGGGGTGAGGGACATGCTGTGCAGGCGTGCCTCATCCAGGCGATGCAGCATGTACTGGAGCGTGTCTGGCCAGTGTGCCCTGCAATGCGCATTAGCACCCTCGAGGCAGGGCTGGTCGTGCGCACGTACGAGTCGAGCGAGCCGTCGTCGGCAGCCCTGCGCAGGATGGCCTCTGCTGCATGACGTTAGCCGGCGTTGTTATGCGCTTAAGGGGTGGTGGCCAGCATACCGGACGTCATGCCTGTGTGAAGTCGTGTATCGAGTGGTCTGCCCGGTGACGACGACGACAGCAGCCCTCTCCACGCGGTCCACAAGGGGAAGCGGTTCGGTGTCGCGACGATGCCTGCGCCACACGCTGCAATGGGCTGCGCAACCCAGGGGGGCAGGTGTGTGCAATTCCAGGAGGCAGGCCAATGGCGTGGCGGCGCGGGCGGTGGGCGGTGCGTGTGGGCGTGGGACTGTGGGTGTTGCCGGAGGCGCAGCGGCGTCAGACCTCGCACCCCCAGCCTTGGAACCAGCTGAAGGAGCCTCGAGCCAGCCTTGGAAGTCTTGGGACGGGGGAGCCTCGCACGCCAACCACACCCACCAGGCAGGCAGAGAGCCATGTACCGGGACAGCCAGTCCTCAGTAGGTAGGGTGGTGCCGTGCTTCCCTGTGCCGTGCTCCTCCCAGTTACTCAGTTACTCGAGTATGCATGTGCACGCTGATTGCGCATCGACCCAGGCCTCGAGCTGCCCAGCACATCAGCACATCTTGATTCCCCGTGTGTGTGTGTGTGTGTGTATTGTGCCGACTTCCATAGAGCATGTACATAGTATACTTGCTCTACCGTGCACATACTATCTATGTAGCGTCCGCGGTGCGGGCCCACTGCGACGAGACCCCTTCAGCCCTTCACCCTGCCCTGCCCTGCCCTGCCCGGTCTCCACACCGGCCGGGGCTCTGACAGCGCTACTTGGCCCTCTCTACGCTACCTACTCTGCCCTACTCTACGCAGACACCTTCAGCCTCTCTCCGTCTTCTCCATTCCATGCTCTTTTTTGTCGCTCGCTCGCCTGCAGTCCAACCACCCCTTGCCCCCTTCGCATCTGCTCTTCGCCGCACGCTTGGCTCCCTCCGCACAGCCAAGACGCCTCCAGTTTCAGCCCTCGCGCGACCGCCCAGCACCTCAACAGCGCCCCGAGCCAACCCACGCGACGGGTTTCAGCGCACCGCCAAATCCTCTGCTGCGTCTCAGCTGTGCCTCCCAGCCCAGCCCTGCCCTGCCCTGCCAATCGCCCGCCCTTCACCGGCAACACAGGTCGCACCCTGGCCGCGCCCACCTCCCACGGCGCGCATACCCCAAACTCCCTATATCCACCCGTTCAGCCGCTGTCCGCGGCTGCCACTTCTGCCAAAATTTCGCACCACGAGGCAAGAGCATCCCTCCTGGGAGGCCAACCCCTCGACCGCAGCTACCAACCCTACACGACGTATCAACCAACCTACCCCCCGCAGGCGAGCTTCGACGCCCAGCCTGGCGGCTACCACCACCGCGAGGGCTTCCCCACCACCCTCCCGCCGCCCGTTCGTCGCGCCCCCAGGATGTATTGGCCCAACACGCGGTGGACATGGGCCTTCATGTTGACTGCCATCTTCCAGGCCGTCATCGGCGTCGCCCTCGAGTCGTATGTCTTTGGCAAGTTCCAGGCCAGCATCCACTTCGCCGCCGCCGTCCACTCGGAGACTCGCTCCATTCCCACATATCTCGCCGTCTTCATGTTCGGCTACATCTACCAATTATTCCTCGTATGGGATGCCTTGCGCCTAAAAAACACCATCCAGGTCATCGGGCTTGTCCTCTACAACGTCGGTATTCTTGTCTACGCTGGCATCCAATACGACCAGATCAAGGATGCCGCAGATATCCTCAACGACAGCGCTTTCATTCCGAGAGGCTTCTGGGAAGACGTCAAGCCCATGTTGATTGCACTCCCCATTTTGATGGCCGTTGCGACCCTCGCCTTTGCTTTTGAGGCGTGGAAGCTATACGACGAGTTTGCGTGGACCATCTACAAGCGCATCAGTGCCGATACCAGGCTGAAGAGGCGCTACTTGACGTATCAGGTAAGCATACCATCTGTCAGCGACGACTGGAAGCTAATGATGCTTAGATTTACATCGCCCTCCTCAAGTTCGACTTCTTCTTTTTCCTTGCCTTTACCGTGCAATTCCTCGTCGTCGTCGATAACACCAAGACTCTCGAGCTGGCCCTCACCTGCGTCGCCCTCGTCATTACCTTCTTCCTCCTCTTCGCCGCCGCTTTCTGGGTCCGCCGCGAGTCTGTTGCTGGCATGATTGCCATCATCTTCGTCTACTTCATCGCGCTGGGCTACTTCTTGTTCAAGCTTATCCGCATGTATGTCGCCGACCGCATCCGCCAGGAAGACTACAAGCCCGCCCGCAAGTCGTTGACCGCCTTCGCCATCTTGACTATTATGCTTTTGTTGGTCACAATTGTCACCGCATGCGTGTGCACGCACAACTTCAACAAGGGCCTCAAACCGCATGTCAACGACAAGGCGGTCAAGGCTGACAAGGCGTTCAACGAGATGCCATCATTGAGCGGACCATCGCCATCGCAACGGATGGAGATTGATTAAGAGGAAGTAGACATACAACACTTTACGACATGACTTTTCTTGGAACACGTTGCGTTCTGCGAGCATAGCTCTGAATCATACCCCGTCGCAATATTGGATCATCTGCGGACATTTGGCGTTTTTTTTTGTTTAGGATAGGTTGTGATAACTCGGAGCCTTTTACGAGGCACATAGCGAATCTCGAAGGGGAATTCAGGGACATCTGGGAAAATATGTGACGGGAAATGGATCTTCTGCGAAGCATCACGATGTAATTTCCTATGTCTATTCTGAGTCCCACATCACGGGACGTGTCTATGTACTATACCCCATGATGATAGGTAGCGTGGAATGGAGAGAGCTCTATGTTAAAACCTCCTTTGCACCGTATCATGGTCTTTGACATGGTACCGTTGATTTTTATCTCGAAGTGATATGTCTCAAAGGCTAAACCTGATATCATTCTCATAAACACTGCTAATGGCAATCACAAACCGTGATGTCGATCGGTTACTCTAAACCACGCATAGATAAGCCTCGCGATCCACACCATCCCACGCTAGAGGTCCCTGCACGTAGCGCGCAACGACATCATCGGCTCGGCTGTCTTCCCTGAACATTATTCACAGCTTTCCTTTGATAACATCACTTCTCTCACCACTATCGCTCCCTTGGGTCTGCTTTCTGCGCGCAATTGGTCCTCGTGCGTGTGCATTCTTTGCGGTATATCATACATTTGCAGAAAGGAAGGAAGAGGCGTTTTGAATATGGCGTTTCGATGGTATGTTGTGTTGTGTTTTGTTGCATTGGTCAGGCTAGGGGTAGGTTGCTGAGCTACAAATGGGTATAGCGACTGGAGAGCGGAGGGGGTAGATGTCATGGTGATTGGTTTGAACCAGGGGACATTTGGCTAATTTTTTTGGTGTATTAACAGGTATCAGGCGAAATTGAAGACGGCGCCGTTGCTGACACAGAGTGTGACTACTGCGGTATGTTGATTTGCGCATTTCTGAGGTCGGGCAGTGCGAGAGGGAGGGGATGAGGATAAGGGGGCCATCCATGTGCTACGAGAAATTTGGGAGATATAACGAGGATGAGAGCAGGAGCATAGGCAAGCTTCAGACAAGAGATGCGCAACGGAAAGGAACACACACAAGAACATGCGCTGATTCCATCGCGCCATGCAGGTCCTCTTCGCAACCGGCGACACGCTCGCCCAACAAGCAGTCGAAAAACGCGGCATCGAGCAACATGATCCCGTTCGCACAGCACGCATGGCCGCATACGGTGGCGGTACGTCTCCTCCCTTTTCCCCCTCCACCCAATTTACTCTCTGCAATAGCTGATACTCAATTCTCTCCCAGCAATCTTTGGCCCAGCAGCAACAAAGTGGTACACCCTCCTCACAACCCACATCAACATCAAATCCTCCCACACCGCCACCCTCTGCGCACGCGTCGCCGCCGACCAAGTCATCTTCGCACCCATCAACATGGGTCTCTTCTTATCCTCCATGGCATACCTTGAGGGTGCAAGCGTCAAACAACGACTGAGCGATGCATATATTCCTGGCTACCAGAAGAACCTGATGGTGTGGCCGTGGGTGCAGTTTGCGAATTTCAAATACGTACCCCCGGAGTTTAGGGTGTTGGTTGTGAACTTTGTTAGTTTAGGTACGTTGCTATGTATTCTCTTGGTCGCGTGGTTTGCTTGACAGACAAATGCTGACGCGATGATGTAGGTTGGAATTGCTACCTTAGCTACCTCAACTCTGGAGGCGGCACCAAGCCAAATCTACCAAAGGGGCATACAAAGGAAGGAGGTGAATTACCACCCATGTAAAAGAATATGAGGAACGGGATATATACATGGCGAAAATATATGTGGTGTATGTGGTGGAAGAGCAGAGACTAGCCTGCGATGCCCTGAACAATCCCACACAAATTTAAATGTTATGTGGTAGATGAATATGGTAGCATTGTCTTCGGAAGATAGGTATCCATCTCCAAAGCTTTGATGATGCATGTAGGAGAAACGAAGGTGTGTAGGGGTCGGCCTTCTTTGCTCCAATCCCCCTACTCCTTCACAATCTCAATATAGATGTGGCAGATGTCGTCTTCATCATATAACCTTTGTGTATCCAACTTTGATATACAGATCCAGACATTCGCCAGTTCAATCTCGTCCACAAGGCGTGAAGAGTCCTGCCTTATACATACTACAACCACGTATCTCAACTGCTTTCAACCCGACCAGACTGACCATGATCTGGTACGTCAATCACTTGTAAACAAACTCTGCACACATACCCATACACAGTCTGAATTGGTCAAACATTGTCAATTTCAAATCAGGGAAACCATATACCATTCTCTCACTCCGTCTGACAACACACTACACACCCTATACTACATCTATATCCCGCGCTCTCTCACTCACATGAACCCACACCCACTCACAGCCTCAAACAAAAACAACCCTTTGACAGGGGAGACAGATGAGGAGAGTAATGACCGAGACAGAGAGAGGAAAAACCTTCGCTTAGAAATTACAAACACTGCGCTCAAAGCTCACCCCACTCACTACGCTCTACAGCCCTAACAAAAAAAAAAGAAGCGCGCAGGCGAAAAGCCCTCAAAAACGCCTCGATGATGCAAAATAATTACCTCAGCAAAACCGCTCGCTGATGATGAGAACAAAACTGACGGCCCCTGAGCAAATGACCCCACCTGTGGAGAAAGAAAAAACGAATACACGCTCGCAGAATTATGCTATATCCAGTGGTTCCTCATGGATGGAATGGCAGAATGCAGCACAAAGCGAAAAGCAAGCCCAACACACTTACACATGTCCTCTTCTCATCCTCCTCCTCCTCAGCCTCCCCAGCTAATAGCGTCGCCTCTACCGACTAGCCTCCCTACTCCTCCCCATCCTCCTAAAAAAGTCCATAACCTTCTTTGAGCTCCCCGAGCTCCCCGCCTTTCCCCCATGGCCCCTCTCCTCATACTCATCCGTAAACTTGCGACTCTTTTGCAGAACCCCCTTGCGACTCTGCTGCGGCGTCAACTCCCCGCTTCCACCGCCCATGCCCTGGGGATACGGATTGCGTCCCACGCTAGGCCCCGCAGAGGCGCTGTTGCCATATTGCATAGTCTGTTGACTCGAGTTTTGCATGTGCTGTTGTGGGTGAGATGTTGGAGCAAAGTCCTCAGACTCGTTGGTTGGGTGGCGGTATGGTCGGTTGGCTGACGGGTGAGGATCCCGGGGGTTGGGAAACTTTTCATCACCGACAGCCGCGCTGTTGTACTCGTCGAAGCGAGTTTGGTTCGGGGGTGCAGAGCTGGGCCCTGCTATTGGGGCGCTCGTGTTCGGATTGCGTACCCGACTGCTGCTGTCGTGTTGGCCGTCGTAGAAACCGGGAATGTTGCTGCCCGTAGTGCTCTGACTAGGAGACCGGGAGTCTTGTCCACGGCCAAAGGCCATGCCAGGTCTGGAGCTGGCACGCGGTCGCGCCGCACTAGAGCCGCGGCGTTCGTGGGAGCCCTGTGCAGGCAAGCTTTCACGCTGAGAGGAAAAAGTTTTGGAGAGAGACGAGGGAAGGAGAGAGAAGCGGCGCGAGGATTTGCCACTGGGTTCATTGGAGTTCCCACTGGTGTTCTTTCGAGAGAAACCGAAAGAGGTGCGGCGGCTGGAGTCGATGCTTTGGCGTGGGTATGAGGACACAGGCTCATTAGACATGGGCCCTGCCATGGAGGTTGGGGGATATCGCTTCTCTCTCTTCTCCTCGGGATAGTTGGAGAATGAGTTCTGGGACGCAAAGGAATCTTTCGACTCTTGGGCATAAGATTGTTGTCGGCCAGAAAACATCGATGTCATGCGTCCGAGAGTCTCGGTGACGGTATTTGACCGCTTATGACCCTTTGCGCCTGCACCAGCACCCGATGGGCCCAACTGGATCGAGTGTCCTCGCTGTGTGCTCGGCTGTCCAATGCTAGACTCACCGGGAACGGTGGCCTCTGGCTGGAATGGTGGTGAAATATGGTACTGCTTGCCCTTGGGTTGTGAGAAACGGCCTTCAGCATTGGTGGGGGCAACTGTTGCAACAGATGGCTGTCCATAGGAGTTTCCTCTTGAAGGCAGTCTTGCTGTTCCAAGCGCACCTCCAGTCGAAGGCCGAGTAGCAGAGACCGGTGCCTGTCCAAGATTGTTGTAGTCGGAAGTCGATCGCTGAGGTTCGCGTACTGAGCGCGTTTGAACAGGCGCGGCGGAGACAGCTGTGCGAGGTTGGGTACTCGGAGACGCCTGGAAACCATCTGTAGTAGGTACCTCGACCTCCTTGCCACGCGCTCTCGGTGTTGTCTCGGCAGGGGGCGACGCTTCCCCACGTGTGGTTTGAGACTGTGGCGCAACATATTCGACCTGTACGGTTCGGCGCTTGTTGTCGCGCGTGGTCTTGGGCTTCTCGGAAGGCGGCGAGTTAATTTGTTCGCGTTTGGCAGTGAGACCTCCATGTGCAGGTATGGGCGCAATGTGTGGCTTGCCGGGTTCGCGTACCGATGCACTTCGGGCGAGTGATGGTTGTTGTTCGAATGTATCTTCTGTGTAATGTTAACCTATGTGCAATCCGCTCAATCATATCAGACGTACTGGAGTAAACAGAGCCCTGTTGAGCTTCCGCAGCGTTGGTGTTGCTTGATGTGATGAAGCCAACGACGTGCGAGTAATCAGCTAACCAGCTGTGACGAGCAACCTCAAACAGGTCTGCTCGTTTGCGTGGGTCGGGGACCAATATCCTTTTGAGCAGATCTCTGGCGTGTGGTGTAACATATTCCGGGAATGTCAATGGCGTAGATACAATGTATTTATACAAGAGATTGATGTTATCACCCTCAGGATTCGCTGGATCGTCATCGAAGGGGAGGTATCCAGCCAACATTGCGTACTACAAATCTGTTAGTGGTGTCTTCAACAACAGTGTCGTGAAACTTACCAAGATGACACCGCAACTCCATACATCCACCTTGCGGCCTGTGTACAAAGAGTCGCTGACAACAAGCTCGGGCGCGGCGTAACAGGGACTACCGCAGCTGGTCTGCATGAGATCGCCTCGTCGGGCAGCATCGCTTCCTTCCAGTCCAAGAGATCTTATGTAGTCCTTGTCGCCCAGCCTGTACTCGACTTCTTCGCTGAGCTCCTCACGCGGGTCGAAGGTATTCGCAAAGCCGAAATCTGTGATGATGATGTTCTTATTACGGTCCAGCAACAGATTCTCAAGCTTCAAATCTCGATGTACAATACCCTTCCTGTGCAGATAGCCAACCCCAGAGATGAGCTGGGAGAATAGCTTACGTGCCGGACCGTCCTTGAGGTAGCGATGGTTGAGGATGTAGTCGAACAGCTCTCCGCCCGATGCATACTCGAGAATGATGCCAATGTGTCGCTCAGTCTCGACCATCTCGTGCAGCCGCACAATATTGGGGTGGTCTAGTCCGCGTAGGATGTGAATCTCGCGGTAGATCTTGGCCAGTCGATTTGAGTTGCTGCCCAGTGTTTCTCTTCTTATGAGTTTGATGGCGACTTCGACACTGCTGTCTCGTTTCCATCCCATCTTGACCTTGCCGAATTCGCCCTCACCGAGGGTCTGACCGAGGATGTAGTTACCAAACTTCGATCGCTTAGTTGAGCTCTCAGACTTGGAATGGTCTTGTCTGCTCTTGCCTCCTCCTCGGCCGCCATCGTCAACGCCCTCACTGCCAACTAGACCGAGACCAGTGATGGGGGTGAGATCAGCACCCGAGGATGCAGGGATGCCTTCTGCTTGCCGTGCTTGCGCGCGAGCAATGTCATCTTGTGGGTCGGTGACCACCATGCGGTTGATGACGGTGCTCTCTTCTCGGGGGAGACTGGTTCCCGTGGGCGGCTGCCCAACCGCGGTGGCAGAACGGCTGTGCGCTGGCTGCGCTCTACTCGAGGAAGCCCCTTGCTGCGTACCTCGCCGACGGGTCTGGCTCGCGTTGGCAGCTTCGTCGCGTGAAGAGCCTGCGGGATTTGCTGTGGATGACTGGGTGCGGTGAGATGACGACCGGGGCGGTGGCATAGGCCCGCTGCCCATGGAGGAGGAGGAGGTGGTGGTAGTGGTGGTGTTGGTGGCTGTGTTGTTATTCATGGCAGGCGAGTTCTGCGTCGACGGGGGCAGCGGCTGGGCGCGCGGCGTGTTCAGGTTCGCGTTGTGCTGTGAGACGGCAGGCGCTTGGTGAGTCTGCGGAGTGCCGGGCGTGTTGGGGGACGCGCCATTGCTGGGCCGTCGCGAAGTCGGGCGGCGGGCAGAGGCTGGTGTTGACGCGGCGACGGGCGATTGTTGCTGATAATACTGCGGCGGCTGCTGCTGCTGGCCATGCGACGGCTGTGATGCGACGGCGGCCATGTCCTGCAGTCGCGGGCGGGCGGGCGTGTTTGAGTGCGGCTCGTCGCGCGGGCGGCGGAGCGAGAGAGGGCTCCTGTTCGCTGCGCTGGCACTGTTTGTCGGTGTATCAAGAAATGGCGGTGGAGCTCTCGAATGGGCAAAGGCGGGGACTGAGGTGGTTTAGTGCCCGCGGCGTCCAGTAGGCAGTGAGGGCGAGCAAATCGGAAAGCTGCAGCGGTGCGGTGAGGGCCTGGACGCAGAGCAATTGGGCCGGGCAGTGTGCTGTCCGATGCGCGGGCAGACTCGAGCACGCTGCACACACACACACACACAGACGAAGGCCGTTGCGGTCGCGCTATGGTGCTGGAGGTGCTTGCAGCCTCTTCACGTGCGACTGCGAACCGCGATGGCGACGGCGACGGCGACGGCGCGTGTTCGGCAGCGGGGGTCGAAAGGCTGGCGGTGCAGTACGTTGTTTACGGTGTTGTGCTGCGGGTCGAGTGGAGGTGGACGACTAGGCTTAGCTGGCAGTGGCTGGGTATGGATGGATGGTTAGGCGGGCGTGGGCGGGCGTGGGCGGGCGACTGGAGCAAGCAGGGCCGGCTGTGCACACACACATACACACACATAGACGCTCACCTACCACGTCCTCTACACGCCTGCGACGGGACGTTTGACGTGCGTGGAGAGAGAGGCAGAAGGCGCGGCTCAGCAGCATGCCACGGGTCCAGAGGTGCAGCGTAATCTCGCCAAAGCAGGTGGCTTGTTAAGGAGGCCGCTGGAGGGCTGCACATCATCGAACAGGGCCCGGCACAACACCAGCCCGCCCACGCCCAGCATCTCCCAGCGCGAGCTGCAACGCAGTCAGCGGTGCGCCTCGCCACGACTGGGAGCCGTCTGGCCGTCTGGCCGTCGCTGCGAGCACCCGCAAACGCTGCGGACGCGCCTGCTCGTGGGGCGGTTGTTTTGCTGTTGCTATTGCTGTTGCTCGACTCCTTTCCGGGCGACTAGCATGGCCGTCCCTGTTTCAAACAGCATCCAACCCGGCACGCGTAGATTGCGCATCATGCGCGCCCACGCTCGACCTGCATCGTCGTCGGCGGGTCCCGCAGCGACTAGCAGCTACTACACAGCTCGAGTGCTGTCCACGGGTTACACAGTACACTACACGTGAACACCAAGAACACAATCATGGCTGTACACAGTACATGGGCCATCACTCGACGACCTGCCACATGCTCCCAGTCACCCTGAAGCAACCCCCCCCGCATCAACACCAAGGGCACATGAACAACCACAGCAACGCGTTACTTATTCTCGCCAAAGCTGCCGTACCGTCCTGTACTGCACTGTACCCGTGGTGCAGTGCGTCGGCCCTACTGCCAACTCTGTCCTGTGCTCCTGCGCAAGGAGATCCAAGTGTCCAAGATGGTTCGCGACGACGGCCGCCAATGTCTCAGACTCTCAGCCCTCGCCCACCAGTTTTGTCGCGTCTGCCCTCGCTGTCCGTCCGTCCTGCAAGGGAAGTGGCCCTGCATGGGGCTGCATTCTCTTCGCCACCACGCCCAGTCCCCTCGTGCATGGCATGCATCGTGTCGGCTCGCTTGCTGTGCTGGTTGCAGACATATTGTGTATCCCAACCTGAGGTCCAAGCCCAGGAGTCCAAACATGCGCGCACCACGTGAGATGAAAATAATCCTTTCCCAGGTTGCTTGGAGCGGCTTTGTGTACAATTTTCCTCTTTGGGCCACCCTCGGAGATTAGCTGCGGCGCTTTGATCGCCCTTGCCGTGTGCAACGCGGGTCCACCTCCCACTAGTGCAAATGGTGCCACCGTTGCTCGAGGCCTCGCGCCGTGCTCACCGAAGAATCACCTCGAGCCTCATCTCTGGGGCATCAGTCAAGACTCCACGGCCGCAAATCATCGTCGGGCTGGACATTGACGTCACCGAAAGACTTCACTGTGTGCTATGGCCGTCATCTCAACATGTGCCGCCATCTAGATTAATCTATCTCTGCAGGTCGTCGCCCTGGGCCTCAGATCTTGATCTCGTTGGGCAGGCCAATGTCTAGAATGTCCACGCCCTTTTGCAGCTCACTCTTGCTTGGCATCTTCTTCCTCCTCATGAGTTCGATGCACTGTGCAACATACGGGTCCTTGCCCATGGATGCAACCGCAACAATCGTCTCCTCCTTGGTGTAGTAGGCCACAAACGCCGGCTCCTCTGGCTTGCCCTGGATAATCAGGTCATCATAGCCATTGGCTGTGTTACCGCAGTACCGCAGTTGAGATCCGAGGGCTGACCAGAACACAGGGATGAAGGGCTTGGGTTCCGCTCCAGGGGTATTGATCGTATTGGCCACTGACCGACCAGCGTTTTGTGCCACGTTCCAGTGCTCAATTCGAACGGGAGTGCCGTTGCCTCCAGGGCCGTGGTAGGGATATGTTGCGATGTCGCCGATTGCGTAGACGTCCTTGAGCCCCTTGACCGCGAACGATTCGTCCGTCTTCAACGATCCGTCCTTCTCTAGTGTTACGCTCGAGTTGTCCTTAAGCAACTCGGTAGCAGGCTTCACACCCACACCCTCAATGACAACATCTGCCTCGATGCTAGTGCCATCCTTGAGGTGAACTGCTCCAACCTTGGAAGAGTCACTCTTGGACGGTGTTGCCTTCTCTACGCTAGCACCCATCTTGAACTTGACACCGTTCTTCTCCAAAAGTCCACGGAAGACCTTACCAACCTTCTTACCCATTACACGCTCCATCGGCTCTGAATTATCAGGTTAGACACGGAGGCCGTCATGTGGTGACGTTGGGGTCAATTACCTTCCTCCATCCCTATGATGGTCACTTCATTCTTCATGCCTGCAAGACAGTTGCCTACTTCCATACCGATGAACGAGCTTCCAATGACGACAATCTTTTTGCCATTGTCTCCAACAGCCTTGACAATGCTCTGTGTGTCGGCTATGGTTCGCAGTAAGAAGACATTGCCAAGGTCACCCTTGAGGCCTTCAAGTGGTAGCTGGTTGGGAGTGCCGCCAGTCGCCAGGACTAGTTTCGAATAGTCATACGTCTTTCCAGACTTGGTCGACACCTTCTTACTTGAGAAGTCCACGCTCTTAGCCTCATCCTCGAGTATGTCAATCGAGGCATCCTTGTAGTAGTCCTTGGACCTCCACGCAGCTTTTGAGACATCTGCCAACAGAGCCTTGGAGAGCTTCGTACGATCGATAGGCTGGTATCCTTCTTTCGAGATCACAGTGATCTTGCCAGTGTATCCTCCACCACGCAGACCCTCAATAGCACCGACTGTACCTGAGCCACCGCCAATGACTAGAACCTTGTCGTCACTCACTGACGAACACTTGAGGTTCAACGATCGTCGATTGGCCTTCAGTGTGGCTTCGTCGGTCTTGATGTAGACGGCGCCGTCTTTCTCGAATACTTCGTACTTGGAGATTGGGTCGAGCGCAGGGGCATCTTCAACATCTCCAGTAGAAACCTTGAAGCAGGCTGCATGGCATCAGCTTACAACACATAGCATTGTACAAAATTGTACGTACCTCCGTGCCAGGGGCAAGTCAGTCTTCCCTCAGGTGTAAGTATACCCTTGGCCAGCGGAGCACCATAATGCGTGCAATTTGCCGACGTGGCATGAACCTGGTCTTGGATCTTCAAAAGCAATACCTTGCCGCCCTCGACACCTTCGATTTCAACTTCCTTCTTCTCGCCATTCTTCAAATTCAGACTCGTGACATCCTTGAGCTTGAACTCCTTGGCCATGCTTGTTGTTGAGCTTGTAAAAGTGGCCCTTTGTAAACTACTTGTTGGACTGAATTGCAGCTTGAGTGAGGTTCGCAGAGGTCGTAGGATTCGTAATGAGTGCATTAAACAGTATCCGGCTGAGGTGGGAGGTGTATGTGAGGTGAGAGGGCCTACTGGCGAATAGCGGGGTGCTTATTCGCACGCTGCACGGCGCGCTCATTTGCTGACAAGTAATGACGACATGACAGACCACGCGATGGATGCGAACGCGTAGCATTATCGATAACGGCCACCGTGGTCGTGACGTGTGCAACTAGGCCCCCCGCTTGAATTGGATCACGAGATGGAGAGTCTGCAGGTGGTGTTTTGGACGCCATAGCTCACGACAGAAAAGGTGAGCAAGCAAGGCCTCACTTTGGTGTCTTTCTGTACATTGAGTTCCACGCGCGCACTCCAAATTGTCCAAACAAAGAGCCTACACAGTAAGACCAGTCAGAGATTCCAATAGTCTACCCGGCCCGAACAACCCTCATGTAGCAACAAGAACCACACCACGACTTCGCGAACACCGAGGTTCAATTAGAAACACCAAACAAGTGGAGACTAGCCGACGTTTCGACTCGAGAATCTGGGGCGTTTTGAACATCATGGTCCGTGAGTCAAGCCAGAAACAGATTTGCAATTCCTAATTCGAGCAGACACCTCCTTTCCAGTTGACCTACCCATCCCAGAGGACGATGGAGCCCGTGCGCATCTGCCAGGGTCGAAGATACTGTACCCTCGGTCTTCTCATCAGACACTGCAGGTTCCCAAGTCGACGTGTCGTCCTTCTCAGAATTGACCATCGTTTTCTTTTATCCCCGTACGAGAGCACCCGGCGAGACTATCACGGACGATTGAGATATTATTCCAGGGGCGCGAGGCTGCACGCCGCAAGCTTGCAGCTTTCCTGATGAGATGGCCGAGCAGCGAGGCTGTACAGATTAGGAGTGCAGCACGTATTTGGCCTGTCAACCCAAGGTACCCCTTACCAGAAGGAGACTAAAGACCGGCTGCATCTGCCGTATGAGCTCCTTTCGGACGACCATCTCAACTTCGCAGCAGCGCTGAAATTACCCACCTTTGAGTGGCACGGCAAATATTGATCAGACGAGTCGCACCCGCCATTGAAAATGCCAGCGTCATCAAGGTGTGGTACCCTGTTCTCCCGCCCGACAGAAGCGCGAAGGAGGTCGTCGAGTGGCTGGCGATCAAAAAATAGCATCTGCAGTACCATTTCGCTCACATGAAACGACCTTGGTGGTTATAATCACGAAGTCTATCACCCCATGACTCGGCATCTGTAGTGCTCCGCAACTACAGTACTGCATTCGGCCGTGATAGCATGCCCATGTACAGGGTCCGATGACTGCAGTGCTGCGAACTCCCTTTGAGTTGTGCGACCCAGCAGACAACGGCTACTTCACGTTGTCACGTTAGCATGCGTAGATAGGGCTGTCATCGACCGTGAGATCTAGCACCTCAAAGCAAGGTTTGATGCGGTGCGACCGTGGCTCGCGCACTAGGGATCGTCAAACCACCAACCGAGAGCGGGTCGGCGCCGCATCGTCAATAAGCTTTGGGCAGTTTTGCCGGGGCTACAACATACATTATGATCAACAGCCCTCGCCCGGCATGCGATGTCGTCTCGAGGACACAGTCGGCTGAGAGCCTGCGTTCATTGTGCTATGCCGCCGTGTCCGACCAGTCTTTTGTTCATACTTTGACATATCTTCTTCTAATACGTGTCTACGCGACTACCACAACAATTACTCACTACTCGCATAGTCAGTCCATGCGACAGGGGTCGCCTTACCCCATGATCAGTTATATTCCAGTCTTTAATTCATAATGTCTACCACACTCGTTACTACCCGAAGACCAAAACCAACTACTTCCTCTTCGCAACAAACACTTACTACAACGTCGGCTTCCTTACGACTTGATGCCGCGACACCCTCAGGTCTCTCTTCGCACAACATAGACTTGTCGCTCATTGGGGTCGACACGGCTATTCCCACACCCAGTGCAACAGTCACTGGCCAGGTCGCCAATGCGATCGCCTCGAACACATCCGCCGCAGCAGTGGAAACATGTTCGATCGAGAATGATTGTGCAACAGACAGAACTTGCTCTGAGGGACAATGTGTAAACGCCAATGAGGCGGCTCCTTTTGGGGGACCAGGCTCTGGATCAACATCAACCCTGAGTACTGCATCAGCTATCGGCGTCGGTGCGGGTGTCATAGTAACGATCACATTATTGATTGGGCTTGCAATTTGTGTCTGGAAAGCACGAGGCCGACGACAGCCCAAGGATTCACTGGAAGCTCCGGCTGCTAGTCGCCACAGATCGCCATCTAACGCGACGGACCAAAAGACCTTGGTAGCCTCATTGCCTAATAGTCCACAGCATGTCGACTTCCGGAACCAAGCGATGGCCCCTGAGTTCTTCGCGAAAGCGCTCGAATATAACGAAGCCAGCAAGGAGAAGGCTGTGTATAACGGTCAAGAGACTGCGAGCGGAACTTATCGTGTAGAAGATGTGATGGGCAAAGAACTCCCAGCCCCACCACCTACCGAAAGTCCACTACCGCCTGCACCTGTCGAGTCCAAGAGATACGCGATCAACGTCAATATCAACAAAAGCATGATCTTCGATGACGAGATGATCAGTGCTGTGAGTCCTCTTCGCGATCCTGGAACACCGCGAGAGCGTGCACCCAAGTACAAGTTCGAGGAATATCTGCCTCCCGTAGCCAAACCACCCACTGTCACCGTCATGCCAGCGTCGAACAAGCGGCTATCAGAGCATGAGCTGGAACGTTATCCAGTGAAGCATATCTCGATCCAGACTGCAACCACGGCTGGTGCCAGCTCTGAAAACGAGCTTGGAAGTCCTGTTGACCAGACACTGCTCAAATCAGAAAGCGGTCCTCCACAGCTTCCGTTGCCCGATCTACCACCACCAAGCCCAAGCTTCAGTTTCCGGTCGTACGATTGGTATCAGGACATCATAGGCGATCCTACGAGTGCACACACACCAACTCAAGCGACTTTTGCGCGTCCGTTCTCTTCGAACCAGAACCCACGAGGCAACTCGGCCTTGGTTCCAGAACCGCTCTTTCTGAACGCGCCCCATGCGGCAGCAGGATCGCTCTTGCATCCACAGTCAGCAGGACTGTCCAGCCCATCCAGCCCATCCAGCCCCAACTTCCGACTGTCGCCAGCTGTTTACATGCCATCACGTTTGTCGCAGTCTCCAGATGTGCCACCAACACCACCCCCACTCTCAGCGCGCATATCTGCACTGAGTACAATGACCCGCACAACACATAATTCACGAAGTTGGTTACCAGAAGAAGGCCTCTACCTTGCTGAAGAAGGCACACATGACTCGTACATGAGATTTAAAAGATCAGATGATGCGAGTCGACCAACAAGCTATTCCCCGCTGACGTGAGTACTGCGTTGCAGCTGCTTATGCATGTTTCGTTCCCGGGAATCCTACCGTTCACCTTGTACTCGCCATACTCGGAAGAGGCACACAAACGCAACACGACCCATGCCGATACCGAAGTCACACAACAGGCTAGCGACTTCAAACACGGCGCTGAAGCCTGCCAGTGGAGACTGGGGCAGTTCCACTCGCCATGTCACCCAAGCAGCGATGTCGCTCCCCAGGACCTGGAGTCTGGGGTCTGGAGTCAGCCACAGCACCATTCCGACTTGGAGCCAATAACTGTGTTCACTGAGGGCCCACGGAGATGGGACTCGCGCGCTATGTACCGGTACATACACATTATATGTTGTGTACTAGCCTACTAGCCTACTAGGGAGCGGGAGCCTGTGGAGTAAGAGCCCGGGCAAACACCCACGCGTATACCTCATCGCACAACAAGCCATTAGCTATGTAGATACACACTAGATGTACTGTATGCGGCCCAAACCGAACCGTGGTCCAATCGGGAAGATGCTCGGAGGATGCTGTGTGTATAACTTGACTCTACGTAGATCTAACAAACCAATCATTACTCGTCCGTCCACCTTGTATTGTTGCTTCTTGGTGCCTTTTTTTGGTGGCGGAGACAAGCATGACAAGCTTCTCGGAACTGTGCGGGCCCCGTGGACGCAAAAAGCGCCTCTGCCTTTTCATGTGAGGGGACCTGGCCCAAGGTTTGTTGTTGTCAACCTTGACCTGATGTGACTGGATGTGCCGGGAATGGTGAGCTCAGAGCTGCAATACGTACGTATGACGGCTCATGCGAGTGTTTGTGCATCTGCTGCACTTCTCAGATGCCACTTGTGAAGGCCATGCCGTCAAAGCTCCACAAAGAGAACCTTGGAAGCTTCACATCATCTAATAGCCACAAGCTTCGGCGATCGAGCATCACAACACCTTCCAGGATTACCGATTGGACAATTGTCGGCACGACAGAACATCGAGGCTTCCCCGCAGGTGCCTCGCTTATGCACCGCGATGCACCTCCAACCCTGTCCATGTGTCTGCAGGCTGCTACTTCGTCATTTCAGGGACGAACGCACTGCGGGGATATCATGATGGGATCAGCGATTCAACAGACTCGCTATGCATGTGCTAGCACATCATTGACGGGTATATCTTCGTGGCCATCCCTCTCCAGAGCTTCAGTCCTGCAGACAACGAGTCCCCCTCAAGCTTCGGTACAGCGAACCAGCAATTGAGCAGTCGCCACTATGCCTCGCTCAAGCTTTCTCCAAGCTTCAACGCTTGTCTCTTCGTTTCTTGCGTTGACGGCAACGGCGCAGACGCCGACGAGTTCGGCGGCTGATGGCTTCAGCACCACGCTCAATGGCACGCCTACCTCTTTCCGCTCCGTGTTTACTATTCCGGCGTCTGCGGACCAGGGCGCGGAGCTCATTGCTAATATCCAGGATCCGCAGGCTGTGAATGCACAGGATGTGTGTCCTGGGTATAAGGCTTCGGGTCTGGAGACGAACGATAGGGGTTTGAGTGCGACGTTGACCTTGGCCGGCAAGCCGTGCAATGCGTATGGCATTGATGTGGAAGAGCTGCATCTGACGGTCGAGGTACAAGCTAAGGGCAGATTGGCTGTTAGCATCGTGCCCAAATATCTCGTATGTTGTGAGCAGGATATGCTCCACGGGACTCAAGATATTAATTTGTCGCGTAGGATGCAAGCAACTCATCGCAATGGGTTGTACCTGAGGACCTGATACCTCGACCACAACCCGAGGACTCCTACAGCGACTCCGATCTCAAGTTTGACTGTGGGTTCAACTGCACCCCAAACCGCGCAGCAAACTTGTCAATGCTCATGTGACTTTAGGGGGCGACGACCCATCTTTCTGGTTCTCCGTAACGCGTCAGTCCTCTGGCGACGTTCTCTTCACCACCCAAGGCTCGCACCTCGTCTACGAAAACCAGTTCGTCGAGTTTGTCAACTCTCTTCCAGAGGACTACAATCTTTATGGTCTGGGCGAGCGAATTCATGGACTTCGCCTGAACAACAACTTCACGGCTACCATTTACGCTGCCGACGTGGGTGACCCAATCGACAGAAACCTTTACGGAAGTCATCCTTTCTACCTAGAGACTCGCTACTTCGAAAAGGCTGGCAATGGCCCCAAGAAGCCTCTGATGCAATCTCAACTCAATATACGTAGTGTTGATGCCAAGGACACTGAAGGCTCTCCCTACGAGTCGTATTCACACGGCGTTTACTATCGCAACATGCACGGCATGGAAGTTGTCATGAAGCCTCAAAATTACACCTGGAGGACACTTGGCGGTGCCATCGATCTGTTCTTTTTCGATGGTCCGACCCAACCCGATGTTACCAAGGAGTATCAGAAGTCTGCAGTTGGCCTCCCCGCCATGCAGAGTTACTGGACTTTTGGATACCACCAGTGCAGATGGGGTTACCGTAACTGGACCGAGTTGAGGGAAGTCGTGGAAACAATGAGAGCTTTCGACCTTCCCCTTGGTAAGTTGCCTGGGGCGTACAGGTTGACGGCGAAATAGCTGACATGTTCCCAGAAACCGTTTGGCTTGACATAGACTACATGGATCAGTACAGAGACTTTACTCTTGATCCCGTTACATTCCCGCCCTCGGAGGTTGCAGACTTCTTTGGTTGGCTGCACGGAAACAATCAGCACTTTGTGCCCATTGTTGACTCTGCCATTTACATACCCAACCCGCAGAATGCCAGCGATGCTTATGATACCTACACTCGCGGCAATGATTCAGGTGTATTTTTAAACAACCCAGATGGCAGCCAATACATTGGTGCTGTATGGCCAGGTTATACTGTCTTCCCCGACTGGCTGTCATCCAACGGTGTGTCGTGGTGGGTCAAGGAAATGTACGTATTAGCCAGGGTCGACCTGGAAGTTTACTAATGGTCTATTAGGGTTGAGTGGTACAAAGAGGTTCCCTACAGTGGATTCTGGATCGATATGTCGGAGGTATCATCCTTCTGCGTCGGATCTTGTGGTACTGGCAACGTGACCTTGAACCCTGTGCACCCCCCATTCTCGCTTCCTGGCGAGGTAGGCAACGTCGTCTTTGACTATCCGGAAAGCTTCAACGTCACCAATGGCACCGAAGCTGCGTCGGCTTCAGCTGGCGCTTCCAGCCAGGCAGCTGAAGCAAGCCAAGTACCTGGCCCTTCGACTACCACCAGCTACTTGCGAACAACGCCTACATCCATCCGCAATGTCAATCACCCTCCTTACGTCATCGACAACGTTCAAGGCGATCTTGCCGTGCATGCCGTCAGTCCCAATGCCACCCACGCAAACGGCATGCAGGAGTACGACGTACACAACCTCTTCGGCCACCAGATCCTCAACGCAACCTACCAGGGTCTGCTATCAGTATTTCCTGGCAAACGCCCCTTCATCATTGGTCGTAGCACCTTTGCTGGGAGCGGTAAATGGGCGGGTCACTGGGGCGGAGACAACGCCAGCAAGTTCCTCTACATGCGCTTCTCCATCCCTCAAGCACTATCCTTTTCACTTTTTGGTATCCCAATGTTTGGCGTTGATACATGTGGATTTAACGGTAATACGGATATGGAGCTTTGTGCTCGCTGGGTAAGATTACGACCATCAAACTATGAGCATCTACTGACCATGATATAGATGGGACTCTCGGCCTTCTTCCCCTTCTACCGCAATCATAATGTCCTCTCTGCCATCCCGCAAGAGCCTTACCGCTGGTCAGCAGTCGCCTCTGCTTCAAAAACCGCAATGAACATCCGTTATACGCTTCTTCCATACATGTACACACTCTTCCACCAAGCTCATACCACCGGTTCCACCGTCATGCGTGCTCTGGCCTGGGAATTCCCCAACGATCCTCAGCTTGCCGGAGTCGACACACAGTTCCTACTTGGCCCCAACATTCTTATTACTCCGGTTCTCGAACCCCAGGTCGACACCGTGAATGGCGTATTCCCTGGCGTTGTGGACGGCGAGAACTGGTATGACTGGTATACCGGCGAGGACGTCAAGGCCAAAGCTGGCGTCAACACCACCATCTCTGCACCCCTTGGTCACGTCCCAGTCTTTGTCCGTGGCGGCGCCGTGCTTCCGACGCAAGAACCAGGCTACACGACCACTGAATCTCGCAAGAACCCATGGGGTCTGATTGTTGCACTGTCTAGCGCTGGTGAAGCCTCTGGCTCGTTGTACGTGGATGATGGAGAGTCACTTGAGCCATCCGAATGCCTTGATATTACCTTCGCTGTGCAGAGTGGACAGTTGAAGGCAGATGTACAGGGGAGTTACAAGGATACGAATGCTCTTGGCAATGTTACCATTATGGGTGTTACCGGCGGATGTGGGCAGGTGAAGCTAAATGGACAGGTCATCGATACAAGCAAAGTCAACTACAACCAGACAAGTGGTGTGCTGAAGTTGTCTGGTGTGAACGATCTGACTAGTGGTGGAGCGTGGTCAGAAAGCTGGACATTGAGCTGGGCATGAACGACAGATTAGACGACGCAGCAGTGTGGAGATAGCAAGCTAGAACTGCGGAATTGAACCAGCGCGTGATTATCATGAACATATCACGGATAAACTGTCTACCTATGACAACAGTATTGTCCTACGCGTCTTCCAAGTTTCTCTATTTTGGTGACATACACGCGACTAAATGACGTCACACCGCGCAACACCACCATCCCATCTCCACCTCACAACCCTGTCCAAATCACATCCTCATGTACAAACCATGGCCCTCCTCACACCCTCACTATCCAATCTCCCCCCAGGCTAAAGGCATCACAACCCACCATGCCTCCGAAAAAGCTCAGCAAATCCGCCTCCCCTGAACTCTCCACCAAGGACCTCCAATCACTCGCCCAAAGCTCGTCCTCCCCGGAAGCAAAACTCCAAGAAGCCGCCTCAAAAGCCGAAGCCGCCCTCTCCGCCTCAAAACAAGCTTCTTCCCTCCGTTCAGCCGCCGAAACAATAAAAGACCCCGCCAAGCGCGAAAAATACCTAAAAGATGCTTACAATAAGGAGATTGAAGCACATGGGAATAGCAAGAAGGCGCGGATTCTGAGTTCAGGGGCGTTTCAGGGGAGTGTTGGGGGTGGTGGGATTGGAATGGCGGTGGGTGCCGGGTTGGGAACCGTAGTTGGGACCGTGGTGGGGACCGTGGCGACAATTCCGTCGGCGGCCGTGGGAACGTTGGTGGGCGCGGGGGTTGGCGGGGTGCATGGGCCGTGGGTTAAGTTGGGGAAGATCACAGGGGGTGGGGTGAAGGAAGGAGGGGATGATCGGGATGGTAAGAAAGAGGGAGAGGGTGGAGAGGAGACAGAAGATATGGGTGGGGGGGAGGAGGTTGGAAAGGGGGAAAAAGTGTTGGAGGAAGATGCTGTGCCTGATCCGCAGGCCTTGAGAGAAGCCGCGGATCAGGTGGCAGTGGCGAGAAAACAGGAAGATGCCCAGAGAGAGAAAAAGAAGCCCAGAAAATTGGAGGTTAGGAGTAAACAGGCTACTGCTGCGAGCGGATAAGTGAATCAAATGATCCTCTATGATCTCAAACTAAGGGATCTGCAAGCAACTAGACAGGAACGCAATGGGTTCGCAAATAATGACAGACTTGGCTGCTAAACTCTACATCTATGTGCATGTCAGAGAACCGAAGGCAGCCTTTGCCATGCACGTGGTGGAATTCACAAAGTTGGGGGGTTGTCAGAAGGTGTCATCTGCGCGAGTTCGGCATGTAGCAAGCCCCTAGTTGGCCACATCTTGTCTCAATAACAGAGAATTTTCTTTATTCTGATGGGCATGGGAATCTCGAATCCCGGATTGAACTCTCAGCTTGATGGTATCAGCCCACCGTAGATTGATGCGCGTTCGAACTTCTTTATCATGGCCTTGGTAGCTGGATCACCCCGTTTTCATTGAGTAGAACGGAAGCCCCCAATCTCCAACAAGCTCATGAGGTACTGAACTCCGGACTTCTGGTATGATGCTTGTACACCATTGAATCAACTATGCATCAGAGTGGTCTCGTGGGATGTAGTGAGTCCACGGATCTAGAAGTCGTGATATAATATAATACAACATGATTAAGAATAATAGAAGTTCAATTCTGGGGTATACAACGTGCTTTGAAATGGTGAAACAAACACTGCATCTACGACTCAATCGCCAACTTCTCCTCTGCTTGCGCGTCCTTCTCCATAACGCGGATTTCGTGACTGCCCTCAAGCTCCGAGAGTACGATCCATGTGGGGTAGATACACAGCACGGTGATACCAAAATTCAATCCAATACTGACAAAATGATTTGCTCCGCCTTCAGATTGCATCGCCCAAGCAACAGTCTGGCCGAGTGCCTCGGTTCCTCTCAGTATACCAGTAAGATGGCTGAGGTTGGACAGATCTGTTGCGTATTGTCCAACGAGCCAGTAGAGAAATTGTTGGAATGCTTGTCCTCCGAATTGCCAGAAGAAAACGAGGGCATAGCTCTTTCCGAAGCCGCCTTGGAACCAGTCGAACACGGGTGCTTCGGTTGCATCGTAGAATTGCTTTTGGAGGATCGTGGCCCATATCCAAGTACCAACAAGGAGAGTAACAATAGAGCGAAATGCAGTTTTTGCACGGGTCTTGATATGAATCCTCTGGTTGTCGAGCAGAAATGCGATGATGAAGGAGCTAAAGATGCCGGCAAAGTTGGTGAAGAAACTGCTGAAGGCGCGGGAGCGGACAGTGAAGTAGGTCGTCAACCAAGTGCTCATGAAGCCGTTGTAGAAGTAGCTGATGAAGAATGCCGGAAGTAGGAGCAAAATCCTGCGACTGATCATAATCTTTCCGACTGCCCTGAATTCCTTGCCCCATGTGGCAGCGCGGTCGGTAACGATCCGTGTACCATCTTTGCGCCAGACTTTGTGTGCGGGAGATAGACACAGAGCGACAGGCAGACCAAGGCACATGATGACGATGAAGACAATATATGTGGTAGAAGAGACTGAGCCCGTGGTCTTCCTGTTGGCGTTGAGGCCCAGATTAATCGAACCTCCGACGATGGGACCGGCGGCCTTTGCGGTCTGCCAAACAGCCAGATAGAAAGCGCGGTCGCCGGGCGATGGGTAACCGATGATGATGGCAGCTTCTGCGGCCCAGAAGAAGCCAGCAGAGATGCCACAAAGCGCACTTCCGAACAGCATAAACCAGGTGTTGGCGTTGACATTGTTGGTATACAAGCCGGCTCCGTAGAGTGGGTAGCCAATAGCACCTAGGGCGAGACCATATTTGAATCCAATACGGTTGTTGATGGCACCGGCTGCTACACAAACAATGGCGAAGAGACCGTACACCAGAGCGTTGGCAGCAGAGACAGCATATGGCTCAGCTGCTCCTCCTGCTCCAAGTCCACCCAGGGCATCCCACATGCCTGGAGCAGTGAAGGACACCCCACATGCTACCAGGATCTGGAAAGGTACCGAACGGAAGAAGGGCCCAGAGCCCTTGACAGAGTCTCCAGAGTCGTGAAGGGAGGCGATCGACATGGTGGCGATGCGATCAAGGGAGTTGTTGTGGGGGTATGAGAGTGAGGTTGAGGAGTGATGTACTCCAACAGCCCCTGGAATACTCCATCTTTAATGACAAGCTCGGACGAGCTCCGCCGTGCCTCTGGAAGCAATTTTTCTTTCGTGATGGTGATGTTGAGACGGCCAGGCACATTGAAATTCTACGGGGCGAGCACGACATCTGCGCTAACTGACTCGCGCGGGTTTCTTAGCGCGCCGAGCACACCCTCCTGTCCATGTCAAGGCATAAATGCATGGAAATTTTCCATTGCGTGCAAGGCACTCGACGGCTTCTGTCGGTTGGCGGCAGCATCCGAGGCTAGAAATCGCGCATACTGTGTACCATACCGTGGTACACAGTATGTTGATGATGATGCAGGCGTCTCTGGATCCACCCGCAGCACAAACCCGAGGATCTACAGTACACTCATGCAGGATCTGGAGGACTCGGCATGAAACCTTCATCTCTACTTGGGTTCGAACAGTACTGGACCAAGTGGCGAGACCATCACTCAAAGTGTACAGTGATCACTCATCAACGCGTTGGAATCTTACGTTGTATATCGACTCGAGCGGCTGGCTGGTAACTACCCTTAGTCTACCCTGACTTCTGCAACATGCCTTTAGGCGAGCATCCACTGGTCTGGTTGCATGACGTACCGATTCCCTTCTCAACAGTACTCTCGCATCCTTTATCAGCCAATTGGATAGATCACGGCTCTATATCCCGACAACATCTATCTGCACATCACCAAGAAAACCGTTCCGAATCAGCGTCGAACCACATTCGCTATCTAATGTCGATACTACGCCTTGCTAAGCCAACCGGTCGAATTCTCTCGCCGCATGATCGATAATGCGCACGCAGGTTCCTGTATTGGTTTCTCCATGCCCGGCCAAACAAAAGAGAATTTCGGTACAAGCTACGTGAGATACATATATTAATACTAGACCATCACGGGGTCTTGTACCGGGGTTATTCCATCAGAAGAAACATCCGTCAATAAGTCTCACACGTTTTCATTTTTACCTTTCCTTAAAAGCCATGACAAGAACCAAGTCAGATTGTCATTGCAGATGTTGACATCGCAGCGAATTACAACTTTTTCACATTCATCTACCTCGTAACATGGATAACCCTAAACACGTGCAGCAACGAAGGCGGCCGCAGTAGGAGCATCGATCTCGTAATTCCTGTGCTCAGGAGTGATGATGATACCGTTGTCACAGATGTTGTCACCCTCGTGGCAGATGATGAGCACCTTTGAAGCGGCAACAGGTCCAAAGCTCTCGTCGCGATCCGCATCACCGAATGTAACGACTACATTTTCTCAGTGGGAGGACAGGCAAGCGTTCGAAATGTATGACTTACCGGCGGTGACGCGAGCAGCATTCGCTGCTGTGAGTCTTTGGGTAGCAGTGTGTACAAGTTGAGCACCCTGGCTATATCCCGATACTACGATCTTGGTCGAAGGGCATCGTGATGCCGCCTGTGCGCGTCGTGAGCATTGTTGTACTCTACAAAAGTAACTTGATACTGACCTGGTTGATCAAGTTGAACATGGTCGTCGCGCCGGCCGCGTCACCACCCGCCAAGAAACCAACGACGTTAGCTGGGTAGGTTACACCCTGAATAGCCAAACGACTGGTTCCTCCCAGGCGGCTGGCAAGAGCATTGAAGAAGGTGGGGCCCTCTGAGCCGACATCCCCAACATTGCCAGCTTGCGTGGTGCCGCGCGCGTAGATGACAGTTACATCGCGGCAGGCTGTGCCATCAGTGAGTTGGTTGTAAGTGGTGCCGCCGTATTGACGCTTGCTCAGTGCGGGCGATGCGGTGCTGTGACCTTCAAGCACGTGGGCGTATTCCTCGACGGTGAGGTCAGAGTTGAGCAAGTCAGTGATGGGGAAGCTAACGCCGTCTGAGGGTGTTGGAGCAGCCAGCGAAGTGGCGAAGAGAGCTGCGAGGGGGAGAAGGGAAGAGGTCTTCATGTTTGAGATGCTTATGATCTGCAAAGAAGATCAAGAATGACTGTTTTAAGAAGAAGCGAAGAAGCGAGCCGGTGGTGATACTTTGGTGTACCACAGCGGGAGGCTGCTCGGCCTCTTTATACTCGCCAGATGCTCCGAACACTGCCACTTGATGGAAACAAGTAGTCATCGCCTTGCTACTCAGCATTGGCAAAGCACATGACCTGGCAACGTCTTTTGGCTGGAGCGGACCTGTTGCAGCCCTCATCTCCGTTCCTGTCCGTTCCTGAAAGCAAGACTCCATGTCGCTGTGGTCGGCGCCAACCAATGATCGGCATCAACTAGTTCACGTTGGTTGCATGTCATCGAATTGTCATGCGGCATTGAGATTGGGCCGCAGCCTGGCGCTCCGGGACATTTGGGGTGCGATCCTATTGCAGATGGTGACTCCGGGGTGCGAGTCTTGGTCCTTCTTCTTCGCGTTAGTCATCCCGTGCACACGTGGGGTGTCGTGTTGAAGGAACCGAGGACGAGAATGCGGGGGAACAGCGAGTCATTGCCCAACGTGAGATGATGCTGCGTTTTGTTTGGCGGAAATCGGGGCATCGTGGCATCGTTCATCGGACCTGATGCTCTTTGTGGCTTGTCCTCTCTGCCCGCAGCCGCGAGCAGGCCCGGCAGAGTCCAGGTCAGGTGCGGCCCGGGCCTGCAACACAGACCGTGGGTAGAAGAGCGTGAGAGGATGCAGACAGGTACAGTACGTCCGCATGCCGCCGCCGTTCAACGCGTGGCCGTCCAAGCTGCATCTCATGGTGAAGAGGGACGTTGCAAGTTGTAACCTCACCATGACGTCATCGACCCGCGCACCAGGGAGGTACCTCCTGTATGTGTGTACTTTCTACGATAACCCTACTATGGTAGTAGACCCCGGTGCCTCGAAGCACCATCTTCGAAGCACCATCCGCACCACCCACACCCTTCGTATATAGTCTCAGACCCCGGCTAGGCGGCGGGTGTATGCAAGGCTAAGAGAGTGTGTTGCTCGCCGCCTGCGCTACGATGGAGGCAGATGATGCGAGTGGCTGGAGTCGAGGCAAGGAGAGCGATGACAATGTAAGCATCTATAAAGCCACGAGGACCGAGTACAAGGACAATTCTGCTTGTGGTAGTAGGCCATGGCATCGTCTTGGTCTCGGTAGGCTGAAGCGGCATCTGGCTATCGCCAAGGAATATGTTACGACGGGTGCCCAATCATGGAGCAACGTGCCTGTTGTCAAAATCACCAAGTGTACAGAGAAATCTCCTCGGTAGAATGTCAACAGTCTCTGTTAGCAGTGGATAAAATCATGATTGTAGTTAATTACACGTTAGAAACAATAGGTAATGTCACCGGGACTGATACCTATATGACTAGTCCTGGCTAAGTGATCTAATAATGTCTGTCAACTTTGAGCCTTTTTCTGGCTAGGCGGTTATTACGAGTCTGCGAGTGCATTAGCCGTGACCAAGTCTGTGTCCTAGCAAAGTTAAAAGCACTCACTCCGCATAGCCCACCACTCAGCAATACAACTACCCGTTACCAAGCTTAGGTAATTAATGTAGCATTCCAATGATCCATCAAAGCTGCATTGCGGTCGACGCTTCTTCTCAGCGTACCTATCGAAATCCCTTACACCATACTTCTTGATGACAAGTTTTTTCCTTCCTTCGTCGTAAGGAGCATAGGTCCGGGTGACCGCATAGGTATCAACCGACGTCCCACCCTTTTCAACACTCACGACATGTCCTCGTCCGTTGGCCCAGATATTTGGACACGGCTGTCGATTCAGGCCAGGGAACTTGCGGCGATACGCCCACAACGCTACCAGGGCCATTGCGCGAAATTCTTCGAGAAATATAGAGTGCTTAACTATGACCCTTTCGCTATTCGTGATGCGAAATGTTATCTTCCCACATTCATTGAAGCCCCTGCAGTAGGATGTTACGACCAGAAAGTTGAGCATATTCACTCAGAGGTCTTCTAGAGTAGTTCCTGGTGCTACATCGAAGTCTAAGCAAAATTCCATGTGGCTGAAGCTTTGCTTATGGTAACCGCCTTTCCAAGGCTCTTGGATTGTGGATCCAATACACCACATTCTACAAAGTTTCTCGAATCTCCTGAAATCTGTCTGAGTTTCGGTGGTCCGCATTGCGATGATATGCTGATTTTCTGCCCAAAGGTGATCGCGGAATTGGGTTCGCAAGTCTTGACACACAGAGGACAGTACAGGAGTTGCCCCTTGAATGGTCTTGGCATCCAAGTCCAGGTAGACTCGCGGTAGATCACCGCTGATGCTACTTGTGGAATGAAACAGCTCGTAGTCGAATGAAGTGGCTAGTTGTTCGAATATTTGATTGCTAATGTCCTTTGGAAAGTCGAGGAGGTTAGGGACTGTGACAGGCTGCCAGACCACCCTGGTGCCCTGGTTCAATACTCTGAATCGACGCTCAAAGGTTCGTCCAGGTGTGTCATGCTAATTTACGCAGAAGTGGACGGAGCCTTCGCGGCCGTTCCGCGTGACCGCGATCTCGCAAAGCAGCTGCTTATAGCGCTTCAAGTTGAGAAAGTCACGGGCCAGACTCTGCAATACGTTGTTCAGATCTGTCAAATCAAGGCCAGTGTAGCTATGGCACGTAGTGTCTGTGGGATGAAAAACCTGCTGTGCGACGACAGGATCGAAGGTGAATCTCACGGCATCGTTGAGCACTGGTTCGCTCCAAAGCTGCTTTAGCAGGGCTAACAGCTTCACAGGGCCCTGCATACTCTTGAAACGAGTTTCTTCAAAGGTGTGAAAATGATCTGTGCATCTTGTTGGACATATCGAATCTAGGGTGATGGCAAGATTGCGCAGCATGGCCTTAAACGATCCAATGGTAACAAGAAGCCGGCCGCGCTGTTCCCCTGATCCAGCTCGCTAATACAGGAAAATGCGTTGGAGAATTCCCTGCACACGACCCAGGTATTTTTAGTGAATATTGTGGTAGCTGCCTCATGGTAAGCCTGTCGACATGTAGATAGTAGCCCAAGACCAGATACGACACGGTCGCGGAAAACGGGATCTACAATGGGATGTCAGTCGTCACAGCGCGCGCGGACCTTGACGTGGGCGTCGGTCTTGAAAAGGATGTCGTATATAGTATTGCGGATCTCCGGTGGGAGCATGAAAAGGGATGCGACCTCGAGATTAGCGGGCGATGAGCGACCCTGCTGGATCGGCCGCTGTACCCCTGAAGGCACTGTGGAAGGTGGCGTAGGCCAATTCATTCCGACAGTGGAAGTTAGAGAAAAAAGAGCTTTGTAGTCAAAATTGTCAGTTCTGATGAATAGCACAAGAGCGGTAGAGGATTGTGGGCGAAGAAGAGCAAGACGTGGCGTGAAGACCGTCGGTGAGGAGAGCCAACAGCTGGATTGGTACTCGGGCGATTTGCGTCACGGAGCTGCTTGGTCAATGTCATAGATGTGACTGTGCAGCTGTGAAAGTAGGACTCAATCACACATGGATGGAGCGTCATAACTTCCGCAACCCTCGACCTTCCATGGAATCGAACACGAGGCCCCAACAACAGATATTAGGAGACCTTGAATGCGGCCAGCAGCAAATCCATAAGCCAAAGTTGACGAAGGATACTGATCCCAACTTCAACGGCGATCCCGCCAGCCCGTGTTTCCTCGCGATCATCACCGATATAATCACATTATCGACATTGTAATTTACGGCCATACACAACAACAGCTCCTTAGCGTCACCCAGGACGAGCCTCAAAGCCACCTGCATCCGTGAAGCATCACTGTGCGATGACGAGTGGATCTACGATGGGTCTTCTTGTCTGTCTAACTTTCAAGCTAGGTGCACAATATAATCCGTGAGTTCGTTTTTGACCTTTGCAACCAATACACAAGCTCTGACTGCCTTGAGATGTCAGCAGATGAAGCAATATGGGCAAGGGGTTCGGCCAGGCAAGTTGCCATCTATACAGAGGCCGAAAGCTTCACATGCTCGCCGCAACTGCAAACAGATATTCTTGAGCTGTTGTATTGTGTCACTGATAGCGATAGGAAGAGGAAGAGTTCGAAATCCACATTGCGGCCGAGGCGAAGGGGCTGGGGAATCTTGTGGAGCTCAGGTAAGCGTGTGCTCCACAGAGACAGCTTTCCACGGAAGACGGCTCTCCATAGAATCCTTGGAGATCATAGGTGGCCGGGCGACTCATACGCTACCAACAGCGATGACTCTGAGGTACGGTACGACGCAACGTTATAGTCTTAGTATGCGTTCATGAGAGAAGTCATCGCCGTAAAACCGAAACAAAGTATATTTGAGAAGCAGCAGGCTCTGGTCCTAAGCCATGCTACGTATTTCGCAATTGGGTAATCTCAGACCCATCAGCACCGGAGAGTGGTCACGTTTCGGCTGACTAAGGTACGTGGTCATGGTCCGATGAACTCTAGGGAGCGGACTGGAGACTTAGCTGCCGACGGGGGATGACCAGCCCAGCAGGAGAACACGATAGGGTGGTTAGCCGCAAGGAGGGTGTGACCGTCCAGAAATAATGATGGCTTCGAGAGGGTGGTGAAGGCATCAGACTGGAGTTCAGGAGCTATCAGACTGGAGTTCAGGAGCTATCAGACTGGAGTTCAGGAGCTATCAGACTGGAGTTCAGGAGCTATCAGACTGGAGTTCAGGAGCTATCAGACTGGAGTTCAGGAGGCTGGCTGACGGATGACAACATTGTAGTCATACTGTAACCTTGGCCCCCACATCCATCGGAGCAAGGTTATGCCGAGCGAACGATCCGCCTCCTCTCCCCCTCCCTCTCGGTTAGCTGCAATAAAGGCAAGTCCTGAACAGCAGTTATTTGTACGCGCATTTATTTGCCTCGTCAACGGGTGATACTATCGTAGTCTCCAATATAATTTTCCTCTAATTATTCCACTGTGCCGTGGTGTATCCACGCTGCCTTGACAACAGGATTGTACCAGACAGAAGACGTTATGCTAACTACCTAAGGTACAAGGCAAGGCACCTCTAGTCCAGCCCGCCTTGCGCGCGCCTCATCGGCATTACCATCGGGGATTACAGCCCACCTCCGACACCTCTTACCCCAACATCTCCAACACCACTCAACCATAATCAACCAAACACTTTGTATCCTCCAAGTCGAAGCCCTCTCTTCCTCATCTCTGATCTCCCCCCTCTCCTCCCAATACTCCAATCGCCGGATCGCTGCAATCATGACTTCCCTCCTCAAGAAATCCCTGAAACTTGCCCTCATCCAACTCGCCTCTGGCGCCGACAAACCGCACAACCTAAGCAACGCGCGCACCAAAGTCCTCGAAGCCGCAAAACGAGGCGCAAAACTTGTGGTCCTCCCCGAATGCTTCAACTCCCCTTACGGCACCTCCTACTTCGACAGATACGCGGAAACGCTTCTCCCCAGCCCGCCCACTGAAGTGCAGTCACCCACCTTCCACGCGCTGTCGAATCTCGCCAAGGAGGCAAATGTATACCTCGTTGGCGGCAGTATACCGGAAAGAGAGGATGCTACTAAGAAGCTGTACAATACGTCGTTGACATTTGCGCCGAGTGGAGATCTACTGGCTACACATCGGAAAGTTCATTTATTCGATATCGACATCCCAGGCAAAATATCGTTTCATGAGTCTGAAGTCCTATCCCCTGGGAACAAAATCACTCTCGTGGACCTGCCTGAATACGGCAAGATTGCAATTGCGATTTGTTACGACATACGGTTTCCAGAATTAGCGATGGTCGCAGCGAGGAAGGGCGCATTCTTGTTGGTATACCCTGGTGCTTTCAACCTCACAACAGGCGCGCTACATTGGGAGTTGTTGGCTCGGGCAAGGGCGACTGATAACCAGGTATATGTGGGCTTGTGCAGTCCGGCGAGGAATATGAAGGCTGAATATAACGCGTGGGGCCATAGTATGGTGGTTGATCCTAATGCGGTGGTCCTGAATCAATTGGATGAGAAGGAGGGCACACTAATGCAAGAATTGGAGGCTGGCAAAATTGAGGAAACACGCAAGGGCGTACCACTATATGGTCAACGACGGTTTGACGTCTATCCTGATGTTAGTAAGGGTGTAACGTTTGAAGAGTAAGGCATAAGCCGAGCGAGTCGAGGATCAGGAACATCCACCAAGCACGAGAGGTAGATTAAGATGACAAAGGTACATCGCGCACATTCTGCAAGGCACTTATAGACATGGTAGATCAAAGGTCGTAAACCACAAACAAGGCATTCACAACTATCTACCCGAACCAAACTCCCGTCCTTTCTCAGGCTCTACCGTTCTCCGATCCAACAATTGCAAGGGTCCCGGCACAGCACCCGTCCACCCCACACCTACCCACCCAAGCAAACCCACATCTCCACGCCCAAGCCGTGTAATCGGAACAAACCAACTCTTCACATCCTCTAGTTTCCTCAGCTTCCTCTTACACGGCTTGGAGACTCAGGTGCACTCCACCAATGCCATGGCAATTCAGCCATGGCGCTCAACAAGAGCTGGTGGTTTGTTCACTACCAGTGGCTGGTGTAATTCTTCCCGTGACGTATCATGCGATGGTACTTGCTTGGCTGCTAGCTTTACTTGTTTAGGTCCGCCGGTGTGTTTTGTTACTTAGCCGTACTGTAGGATGCATTTATGCTTGGAATCCGGTGCGTTCTCGTGCCCAGGATATCTATGGAGGCTCTGCGGGGAAGGGTAAGGCTTGGATGGTGAAGCTCTCGGCCGGGAAGTGTATGATGACGCTTATTTGATGATTATGGTTCACATGATTTTTTTGGTCCTTTTCGCTATGTGCATGTGATGAGATGGAATTTTGCGAACTATCCTACAGTTCAGCCGTTCCAATTCGAAGTCATGTCTACACATGTGAAGTTATGGACATGAGCACGGGAACTACTTCACTCGCTCTCGAACACATGCCATGGAGAAAATATAATCATGCCCAGAACAACCCTTGTGCCCAGCCTCTCTCAGGACCCTCATAGTATTCCATAGTACAAACTCCGGTCTTGGAAGTTGATACCACTGGGGTGGTGTCTCCACCACGCACAACGGTCTGGAGTGCGGGGTCTGGGGCAAGAATCCAGGTTCAGTTTCGCGGAGGGAAGTGTGGAGGTAAAATAGAGCCCGTGGATTAGTCCTTGATCCTACTATAAGAGCCTTGCAGCCGTATCCCTTTGCTGTTCGTCCAATCTTACCTCTCATCTCGCTTCCAACCAATTCTTATCTTGACCGAGAACTCGTCATGGCCACTCCCAACGATGCCTCAACCACTGGTGTCGATACAAAGTCTTCACACACCAACATCGAGATGACATCTACCGCTCGACACAATGACGACAAAGACAACGCTTTGGTAGAGTCTGACATACTCAAGGCCGGAGAGTTTCTTCCAAACGCCGAAGAAACCATTGAAGCGCTTGGGATACCCAATTGGCGGGAACTCGAGAAGCAGGTTGTGAGGAGGCTGGACATGACGCTGCTACCATGTCTCTGGGTTCTGTATCTGTTCAATTATCTGGATAGGGCGTCAATCTCGTAAGTCGTACCGTGCGCAGTGATGATGCTGGTAAGGCTCTATACGCGCCGAGGCTGACGTTATGAACTCTAGACAAGCGAGGTTGAGCAGTTTGGACGAGGACTTGGGGTTGGAGAATTACCAGTTTGGGACCGCAGTGTCGATTCTGAGTGTCGGGTAAGTCATAATTAGATCTTGTCATCCATCTCAATGTCAAGAAGGAGACGATTGACAAATGAACAGCTACGTCCTTGGTCAGATACCGTCCAACATGATCATCGGCAAGGTAAGACCGAGCATCTACCTCTGCTGTATGGCGCTCGTTTGGTCCGGAGTAAGTGCGGCCACATGCGGCGTCAAGAACTACTCTGGACTGATTGCGGTGCGCTTCTTTCTGGGACTGGTTGAAGCTCCCTTGTTTCCTGGTGTAAGACGTCTCATTAGCTTTCGATCCCAAAGGTGCAGGACTGACAACCACAGGCTATATACGTAATGGGATGCTGGTATACACGCAAGGAAATGGCACTTCGCTGCGCCATCCTCTACACTGGCCAAACGCTTGCTTTCTGTGTCGCCGGACTCATCGCTGCCGCTGTCTTCGGTACTCTAGAGGGCAAACACGGCCTTGCAGGTTGGCAATGGCTCTTTATAGTGCTTGCCGTGACAGGTTCTGGTCTCGCAACGATTGCGCTGTTCATCCTACCTGATTACCCCGACTCCACAACTGGGAGCGCGACCTGGTCCATGACAGCGGACATGCGTAAAGTAGCCGCTGCACGTATCATAGCTGATCGTGTATCGACATCTGAAGCGAAGTCTGGAGTTCTCCAGGGTCTAAAGCTAAGTGTCTTCGACTACAAGATGTGGCTCCTCGTCGGCATGAACATCGGTATCAGCGCCGCATATGCCTTCTCGAACTTTTTCCCTGCGATTGTGCGAGGATTCGGCTACAGCAACACCATCACACTCGTGCTCACGGCTCCACCTTACATCTTCGCTGCCATCGGTTCACTAGTCAACGCCTGGCATTCGGACAAGACCAAGGAGCGTGGGTACCACTTCGCCGGGCCCATTGCAGTAGGATGCATCGGCTTCATCGTCTGTCTTGCTACCGAAAACGGCACTGCGCGGTATGCTGCGTCCTTCATCTACGTCGGTGGCATGTACTTCTCCAATCCCTTGATCAGTACCTGGACGTCGAACACCATGGGTCGGACGCCGGAGAAGCGCGCTGTATCTGTTGCAATGGTCAACGTGCTTGGCCAGGTTGGCAATGTCATCGCGCCATACTTCTTTGTGGAGTCAGATGAGCCGAGATACCAATTGGCTTTTGTTATGATGATGGTCATGGCCATCATCGCTTGCACGAGTGCAATGGGCTTGAAGGTGTACTTGTACCGTGCGAATAAGAGGCTTTACGCAAAAGCTGTTGCGGACGGGCATGCATACCAACCATATGTAATGTAGAGGTCAGAGCAAGAAGGCTCAGTTGCCACTCGCGACGCGGGCCACACCAAACTGAGCTTCAGTATAGTAGCGAATCAGGTGTTCGTGGTCTCTGAATTTGATGCCACCCCTGTATCACATCTCTATTCTATCGCTGCACTTTCCGTTCATGTCTACGTTGCCATCGCCATCGCCATCAGACGTGATTTGAGATCCCAGGAGACTTTCGACGTATGAGACGCTGTGATGAATGCTGCTCGAAAGCCCTGGAGTACGTTTGCCTTGTTAGCGCAGCCGTGAGGCATATAGTTGCTGAGAGAGCGCCATCAGCTACGAGACGGCCTGCAGTCTCAATCACGTATGATGGTGTAATTGACCAAAGCTACATGATAGAAAATATCAATCAAATGGATGCCCTGTAACTGTGCCGTGTCCTAAAAGAATAGGGATAGGATTCGACCTTAGCTTTGGCCGTGGTTTGTCCTATTAGCGAAGGATAGCATGATCACGTCGAACTGGTACCTAACAGGCTCACACCGGTAGGTGCCGCGTCGCGTACACTGAAGCGTAGCATTGTTCGAACATCTGCCTAGGTGTCATCTAAAGGAAGTTACAAGGGCTGGCGGCGTTTGGATATGAGGTGATGATAGATCGAGCCCGCAATTGTTGCGATCATATGGGTGTCGCAAGGGACTGACGTTGGGCCAGCTGTGGGGGCTCCGACGCGTCGAAGCGTGCTTTCTTTAGCGTGACGTTGCGACTTCCCCACTACCTAGGTAACTTATGGCGACCACCACCCCCGACACGGCAATCCCACGACGGGAATCATCGATAAGACTGTAACATTCCAGGCTTTCCGCTTCCAAAGATGGCCACGGCTCCGTTTAGACGGTCGGGACACCCTGAGAAGCGGAAAGGCCGGGGTGCCGTGAGGCGGGGAGCCGGTCGTTGGCCATGATCCGGTTGCAGCGAAACCTCGCAGGCGACTGCGACCCGATGAATGATATAATGGTCAGGGAAGCAGCACTAGAAAGGGCATGAACGAACCCGGATCTCCTTACACTATAGCCTCAAGACAAACCGACTGGGCCGACTGAACCTGACGTGGTGTGCTGATTGATTCGCCATGGCCGACCAAAAATTGAAGCCAACATTTGATGGTTAGTCTCACTCGGTGCATGTTGAGAGCCTGACTAATGAGTTCAGATGTCATGGGGTGCCAGACAGCAGTGTACGAGTGGGCAGATAGCTACGACAGCAAGGCATGCCCTCATCACGATTCTCTTTTTCACGTGCCATGCTTACATGCTCTCAGGACTGGGATCGTCTCCGGAAATGCATTGCCCCTACCCTGCGCATCGACTATCGCTCCTTTCTCGACAAGATGTGGGAAGCCATGCCAGCCGACGAGTTTGTCGAGATGGCGTCGGACCCCAACGTCCTCGGCAACCCCCTCCTCAAGACGCAGCACTTCATCGGTGGCACACGGTGGGAGAAGACGGCCGAAGACGAGATGACTGGCTACCACCAGCTGCGCGTGCCGCACCAGCGGTATACGGATGAGTCGCGGACCAAGGTTGCGGTTAAGGGCCATGCACACAGCGCAAACACACATTGGTACAAGAAGGTGGACGGCGTGTGGAAGTTTGCGGGGCTGAGCCCGGACATCAGGTGGTTCGAGTATGACTTTGACAAGGTGTTTGCGGAGGGGAGGGATTCGTTTGGCGAGGCCAAGGCTGCGAGTGGGATTCCTGCAGAGGCTGGTGCTGCTGTGGAGGGTGGGAAGGCGTGAGAGGTCGCTGGGGGTGTTCTCGTCCACCACGCGTGGAAGCATAGTGAAGCTACCATGTAGCCATGTAGGCATTATCGATCAAGGGTTGCATGACAAATGCGCCGTGGTGTGTGTGGACAGTACGTGGGTGTATCTGGTGCATCTGGTGCATCTCTTAGTCAGCTCGATGGCTGGGTCGCAGCTGGCAGCAGGCCCGCCGTTGGGCTAGCCTGCAGCGACCTCTAGCGGGGGCCACTGACGAACGCTGGACGACGCTTTCGGCCAATGGCGCACGCTGATTCGGCTGGCGGGGTCGTGTGCAAATTCGCGCACCGCAGGCCCAGATTGGCGCAGGCGTGCGTGCCCGGCGGCCAGCGATGCATACCGTGGCCTCTATAGCCATGGCCGCAATACGTCGTATGGGCCATGCGTGTACCGTAGTCATGTATGTACCATGTACACACTGGCCACCGCCCGGTCTGCCGGCCAAGGCCCAATGCAAGTCATGCCCTGGGGGGAGGGGGGGGGGCAGCTATTAATATCGCGTGGGCAGATCGGTGCAGGCACGGCCAGCACCTCACCGCAAGAGAGCCAATCTGCGGGCGAGCGTGGCAGCCTTGTCGCGATACATGGCAGAGGCGAGGGTGTGACGAACCGCTAACGGACGAGTCGCAGACGGGCAGCGCATCCATGGGCTCGTGGGCTCGATTTGTCGCGAGGATCTCCAAAGCTTGATTCCGCCATTCGTGGATGCGCCATGGTCCCCCAGGTTCGCGCCTGAGCATCGCTACCGAGCGCGCGCCGCCACACACGACGGGCGAATTGGAGTGGTGCGGCATCGAGCGTCCTGAAAGGCCCGCCCTCTTCACGGCCTCGACGCTCTTCCTCTCTCCTACCCCACCCCGTCTTTTCGCTCCCACACCAGCTCTCAGCACCTGCGTCTTTTTGCTGCGGCGTCCATCTCTGCGTCTTCCTTTGCGTTGTGGTGTTGGCCCGCCTCTGCATTTGCCCTCCCGCCCGCTCCGTGTGTCCTCGAGCCGTTTCGGTGCGTATGCTGCCCTCACAATTTTCATCTCGCCTTGGCGCGCCGCGTGCACACGGCGGGCGACACAATTCCTCCAGTGCGCCTGCGTGTGCGCGGTGCGGTGCGGTGCTGGCCGAGTGCACGTCGCGCCCCCTCGACCGCCGTCGCCGCTGCGCACTGCTGCTGCTGCGCACTGCTCACCTGCCTGGGCGCTGCTGAAGCATGCATGCCCTGCCCGCTGACGTCGTTGGCTGCACGGTCCCCTCGCGTGTGCGTGGGCGGCGCTGCTCCTCCTCCACCCGCAGCTGAGGGCGCGGCTGCAGACGCGTTGCGACCGTGTTGCCTCGCCTGCGCCCGCGCCCGCTCGTCGTGACTTGGAGCCTCGTGCAACCCAGCGCGCATGTGATCCCTCGCGGCGAGCCCGACCTTACTGACTGCCCGCCTAGATTCCACTCGAGCTTCCTCCCGGCCACTCGTTCCCCGCCTCTCACCACCTCGATCCTTCGTGCGTGAGATTGCGACCTCCCGTCGCCAGCTACCCGCCTCTCTCCTTGAGTGTCCCCCCCCCCTCCCCCAGCTTCGGCGCCTGTACTCTTCCGTGTGCACTACGCGCCTTCTGGCAACAACGCCTCACCCACCGTCCACCGTGACTGCTGCATCCCGTGGTAAGTGCAGCCTAGGCCTTAGCCCACTCCACCCCTCACCTCGCCCCCGCTGCCTGGCCTTTTCCTCTATTGTGCTCCAATTCACCGCCGCTAACCATTGTTATTCGCCTGCAGACCTTTTAGCTTCCACTTCGGTCCTCTATCATATTTAGAGCGCAACACCGTTACTCCACACGTCGACCACAACTCAATCCTTAGCTCTCTGCTTGAACTTCACACACCATGTCTTTCCAGCAGTACGACCAGTTCCAGGGCCAGCCCGGCGGCGAGCAGCAGCAGCAGCAAATGACCCCGCAGCCCGACATGTCTCAGCAAATGGGCCAGCCGATGGACACCTCCGGCAACGGCTTCCCCCCTCAAGGCCAGATGGGTCCACCAGGCAGCGCAGGCGGCGATGGTCAGGGCCAGGGCGCCGGCAAGACCACCCTCTGGTGAGTGCACCCATGCGCCTCTTCGCGCCTGCTTGCTTGCGCGTACCTCGCGCACGTTTCTTTCCTCGTACATCGCAACAATGCGCATGTGCGACTACAAGGACACACTAGACTCGAGAATCGAATACTGACATGTCGCAGGATGGGCGAGCTTGAGCCCTGGATCGACGAGAACTTTGTGCGCAGCATCTGGTACAACATGGGCGAGACCGTCAACGTCAAGATGATCCGTGACAAATTTTCTGGGTGAGTGGGAATTACGACATCGACTTCTATGTACGCCTGACTGACCGATAGCAGCAACGCTGGATACTGCTTCGTTGACTTCTCCAGCGCCGATGCCGCCGCCAAGGCGCTGACGCTCAATGGACAATTGATCCCCAACTCCAATCGCCCTTTCAAGCTAAACTGGGCCTCTGGTGGTGGTCTTGCGGATCGCAGGTACGACTCTCTAGATATGTTGTCAAAGCGCCTGTGGATGCTAACATAAATTAGCCGCGATGAGCGTGGTCCCGAGTACAGCATCTTCGTTGGCGACTTGGGTCCCGAGGTCACCGAGTTTGTCCTCGTGCAGCTCTTCCAGAACAAGTACCCTTCCACCAAGTCCGCCAAGATCATGTCCGACCCAATCAGCGGTATGTCGCGCGGCTACGGTTTCGTGCGGTTTGCCAGCGAGGAGGATCAGCAGAAGGCCCTTACTGAGATGCAAGGTGTCTACTGCGGCAATCGTCCCATGCGCATCTCTACCGCCACTCCCAAGAATAAGAGCGGTGGTCCCGGTGGTCCCGGCGGTATGGGTATGCCCCAACAGGGTGGCGGGCCCGGCATGGGCATGTACTCCATGGGTGCTCCTCCGATGGGCTATTATGGTGCTCCCCAGCCGATGAATCAGTTCACTGACCCCAACAACACCACCGTATTTGTCGGAGGCCTTTCCGGCTACGTGACGGAGGATGAGCTCCGCTCATTCTTCCAGGGCTTTGGCGAGATTACCTACGTCAAGATTCCACCAGGCAAGGGATGCGGCTTCGTTCAGTTCGTGCAGCGTCACGCCGCGGAGATGGCCATCAACCAGATGCAAGGCTATCCCATCGGCAACTCTCGTGTTCGCCTTTCCTGGGGCCGCTCGCAGAACAACTCGGGCCCTGCTGGCACCCCTTACCGCCCGGCGCCACCACCACCGGTTTATGGCCCGGGTATGGGCATGCCTCCCCAGCACCCATATGGTGGCGGCTTCCCTCCCATGAAGGTAAGTTGTTCAGTCTCAACAGCATCCATCCGAGTAAAGCTAACTTGACCTAGTAAGCACTGATTTCCCTCTGTATTGCTTGCACGGCGCTTCATTCATGGTCCATCCCGTTGGCTTACTGCAATGACCCTTTTCATGACTTGTCATAATGACTCTCGAGCGATTTGGTTCTCTTTTACGATACCTCTGGGTTGGTTCTCCCAAAAGTTCTCGAGCATTCATCTAATGACGCCATCTTACTGGAGACCATTAGAAGAGGAGTCAGTCTTTGTATAACAGGTCATTCTTTTGCTTGCGCCTGCGGAATCTTTCCTTATGATACAACGAGCAAGCGAGCTGCTACACTACCACCTCTTCTTTTAGGAAGCATTGAAGGGATGTAGCTAGTCATGCCAAGGATTTTGGGTGCTATTGCGACTCCTCTTACTGCTTTCTGCTGTTCGAATGCTCTTTCTTTGACGAAATGTGCCTTTACGAGCGGATTGGGTATGAGTTCCAATCACACGAGTCTTCTTATGTTTGAGTCTTTCGTTTGCGTGCTTGCTTGCTCGCATCTTGACCTTCTTTTGCTTCCTTGATCTTGACCTGTCTTACCACTGTGTCCATCTCATACTGTAGATTTCCATAGTCTGTGGATCCACCATGTCCTCCCACAGAACGATTTTGCTAATACACACACTTCAGCTACCCACAAGCTACAGGTTCCTTCGTAGGCGGCGGTCAAAACGGTGGTGGCATGTCTACCCTCCAGAGCCTTGGTCTCATGTCCTCCCAAGGCTCCAACGGCCCTCTGAGCTCGGGAACCGATGGCAACGGTCCACGCGAAAACGTCGGAGCCTTCTCCCAGCAGCTTCCCCCTATGCCTTAAGTCTTTGCTCGTCCCTTTCTCACGTCCGCCTCATACGAACACGATCTTGACTCGATACTGTTGGCTTTAGCGCGGCGTCACGGAAAATTATCAAAGCATACGGAGTTTGGGGTGCGCTTGTGTGTGTGTGTGTGTGTGTGAGAGAGAGAGAGAGTGTGTGTGTGTGTGTGTACTGCTCGGTACGTCCGGATAAGAGTGTGCGAATGCATAATGGCTATATTTCCTATCACAACATGTCGGTGGCACCATGTGTGGTTGTTGCCTTGGTGACGACGATGTTTGTGCTGGTGCCCACTGGCTACTATATGTGAATTTCTTTCCTTGGATGTTTCGTGAAAAAGATTAGGATTTATCTGGGTACCTTGTACGGCGTGAGGGGGCAGCATCATGGGATGAAGCCTGTTGTTAACTGTGTGCCTATCTCGCTGTGGTCCATATTGGTCATGGGTGCGGAAATGGTCGCCTGTGCAAGACGTTTGCCAGGCGGTTACATACGATCCTGGTTGCTAGAATGAAATCGTCGCCTTGAAAAGGATACTGGCCACACGAGCTGCGAATATGCCAATGAGCTGCTCCTGGCGGCGTGTCCCGGATCTATGCCTTCTTCGCATGCGGCATGCGAAGGAAAGCAGTGTAGTTGCTACGGTATGATGTGAGCCTTGGAAGCCTGGCTGATACCCTATTGGGCGGGCGTGCTCACCAAGTTGATTCGTCGTGCCCTCCTCATTTGAAACCCTACCGAGTGCCGCTCAGCTCTCACCTTTCTACTTTTCCCTAACAACACACACTCCCTCCTAACCCACTTCCAACCGTACGCCATCACTGCCAGTTGCTTGTTGGTCTTTTGGATCTTCACATTGCAATTGCACTTTCAACCTCACCATGCGCTACGACGACTGGGACGTCATCCTCTTCCCCAAAGACTCACATGTGCCCTTGCAGGAGTTCAAGACGGCTTGTTACGTATCAGCCAATGAGGGCAAGTATTATCGTCCCTTGCACCCAGTCTCTAAGTATGTAGAAATGATAATGACCGTGTCTTACCTTCAGCTGGACAACCATCGCCTACCTTGACCTGCTACATTAGCTCGCTTCCGCCGTCGACTCCATTTCGTATCTCCATTCACTCCTGGGCTACCGCAGCAAGGCCGTCTGCTGCCATCGAAGTTCAACGCAAGCACAGTCAGAAGGTGGTATACACAGTGCAGGTCGTTGTCGACGGAGCCAGAGTTTTGTGAGATCAGTTGTCTCCATCAGACATTCTTGGAAGTCTGCATGCTGATTGGCATAGCCATGGCTTCTTCGACATCGCTTCCAAGTGGCCACAAGAAATTGGTACGTCATGATAGGTTTGCAGCGAAGTGCGTTAACACTGTCCAAGCACACGAGAAGCGATCATTGGCAAGCGTAGAGCAGCCCACAAGCCAGAAGAGACCATGTCTCGAGTTTCCCCCGTTCAGTCTCCAAACACTCATGCAGACTTCTTGGGATGCTCGCGATAACAGCTCGCGTATCAAGATCATGCTGTCTGAGCAGCTGATTGGGAAACCCGCCAGTCCGGGGCAGTTGGATCTTGGTGGTGCGAATAATATTGTGTGCTTTTCGTTCCAGCATGCTCCTAGAGGTACATTTCATCTTTAACGTGTAGCTGTGGCATTCACTGACTGATAGTAGATGTTTTAGAACAGTCAGGCATCTCTTGGCCGATTCGTAACCCACTTTACCTTCCAAACGCATATGAGGAACTCAGATTACCCCAGCAGACTTCTCCAAAATCCCTGTGCGCCCCCAAATTACGACATCCAGCTTCAGATGCAAACATGCAGTCGCCACTGTCCCATCGATCGAAGACCACAAACAACAGGTTCGAAAATCAAGATCCGCACGGAAGGATTCGCTCTCACCCACGTCCCCCGACGCTAGCGAATAGTACAAGGGGTAACGAACGTTCTAAAATCTGGGAGGATGCTTTCGCTGATGATGGCGACGACTTTACCATGGGGATGTGGGCAACGGAACGTGCTGGTTCAAGCTTGACTGCCGATGTTGCGATGCCTGACTATATGTTCACCGCATCACACGCTCTGAAAAAAAGCTCGCAATGGCGCAACGCATCACCAGTGTACGAACAGAGCACAAATATTGCCAGAGCTGGGCATCGATCGAAGAAAGAGACTGAGAAATCACAAGTTGTTAGTGTTCGAGAGGACCAGCTGGGCCACATGATCCAGGCCCTTAGTCCACCCAGGAAGATCCGAGAGATGACATTCAATTTCGGTACCCAGCATAACGAGCCCATGGCTCGCCCACCAACAGCTCACGCGTATTATCCACCGAGAATGGGGAATGCTCCAATCATGACACGACCGTCCTCAGCTTCGATGGCTCGAAAATCTTCTTACCCTGACTTCAACAGTGCGTTACGAAATGTCTCTACCAAGGCAATGAAAGGTAAGGCGACTGATCTAGATCATATGATAGGCCAGTCTTTTCCAGCATATTCGCCTTCCGTGTCGAGCAATAAAGATAATCATCCTCACTCTCAGGCACGCATACCGACGCCTTTTGCGTGGGCTAACCAAGTGCCGACTCCCAGTCCCTTTGCCCAAAGATTGCCCATATTTGAACCAGACCCTCCAGTGCGAGACTCTAATTCAATATTCCCAGCCCAGTCGCGATTCGATCATGCTAGTACCATGCCACCGGCGGACATGGGAAAGATTGCGTCAGCTCATGGGCCATCTGCAGTAAGTGATATGCGAAGCAAGAAGGAAGGCACGGGTACAAATCCATCTCAGCTACCACAGCAAGTTGTTCGTCAGGAACAGATTCCGCTACCACCAATCAATGGTGCATCAACTTTAGCCCAGCAGCCCAGCTCGAAAGACCACAGTAAACAAACCCACAGCACCCGAGACAACATTCCTGCACTCGTCGAGGTTATCGACGTGGACGCCATTGATCCGCAACTAGATGCACATGTAGCTGGCGATGCTGCTAAGCTCACGCCCCACAAGTCCACACACAGGCAGGCCATGTCGAGTATCGATAGCACGGGTCGCCTCGAGCAACAGCTCTTCAGTGCCCTTGGAGAGGAGCTTGGTAGCTTCGAAGAAACCATCGATTCTAACGGTATGGGTCCTGAGCTTGCGCGGGCGATTGGAGGTTCAGCAACTCATTCTGACGTCAGCGGGACAACGCTGTTGAACCCGTCGGCGAGTGAGTTCGAGCCTACTACGAAGAGGAAGAGACAGGGTACACTTGATGGGGATCGTGATCGGAGCCCCTTGACGAAGAGGGAGAAGGCTGTCTTGATTGAAACGGAGAAAGTCGGTGGCAATGTAGTGCCAACCTTGAGGGGTGATTAGGGCGTCTTGGAGATGGTGTGAATTGGTGGGAAGAGGAGCAGTATTGCCGTTCGATTTTCTTCGATGTTGACGGTAAGCGACTGGTATCGTTGACTATGTTGTATCCGTAGGCAGTCGAGAGAGGCATGGGTTTGAATAAGTAGATCAGTGTGAGTATCGAAATGATGAACAAATAATTATCGGAAAAACGATTTGGAATAATGTAGCGAGCTCGTGAGCGACCGTCTGTGTAATCGTGCCAATGTTTAGTGTAATGAATTGGAACCGGAAAACTGGTGGTATCTAACATGAATGAGACCAGAACGCCTTTACTCATTGCGCAAATCCTACGCGCAGACATTCACAATTGGTCTCAGCAAGCCTTGGGGATCGGCAAAATCTTTACCTCCACTCGCTCCACCAAACAGCGGTCTCTTTCGGGTATCCTCAAACATTCAGTGCTCACTTATACTGCGGCACACCGCCCTGAGGCGGGCCTCCGCCCCCATTCGCACCACCCATCATGACGCTCCCGCCGTGCCCCTGCGCCGCCCCTGGTCCTCCTCCCCCAATCTGTGCCTGCACATCTGGCCGATACTTTACATCCTGCCAGAAATTACACACGCTGCATCCAACCTCTCTATACGGCTTCAAAGAAAAAGGTATGACGGGGATGAAGCAAAAGGTGAACCATTCCCAGCGTTTCATCACGCGGCCACTGTAGTTGCCGCAGTTTTGGCATTGTGTGGTGATGTGTTCGGCGCCTTTGAGGGAGGATGTGAAGGCTGTGGTGGTGGTTTGAGTGGTTAGTTGAATCCAAGGACTGGGGACAGGCGTGGAGAGACGTACTGTGTGTTCCGCAGGTGAAGAAGAAGAACATGTTGAGGTCCTTTACGCGTTTAAAGGTGATATGGTGGCCGCGGTGTAATGTTGTGAACGAGGAGTCTGGTGGTTGAAGACTTCTGGCGCGGTAAGGCGCGGTGGTGAGGCGGTCTGGCGGAATGTCACGCGCGCTGTCGCAAGTTGTGCAAGGCCCTTAGTATTTGTCTGGTAGCCAGACTTTGGGTGGATGGGTTGTCGCGGAATGGGCAAGGCAGTTTTCGCGTCAGAGTAGAGTGTGTGTATGCAATCGTATATATGTCAGAGGTAGCAAGGTGTGTGGCAATGTCGTGGAAGGTGTTACTGCGCACTTGTACTTGTGTACAAAGGTTGGCGCCGAGGAAGCTGCGTCATGGAGCCCTCAGCCACACTTGGCTCAAGCTTCGTGCGCTAGTGTCTGCGGGGCGTGGATCGACATTCATTCGCTGCAAGACGTGACCTGACCTGACCAGTATCGTAGCTGTGGTTGGTTGCTCGACGTACACGTACATGGTAATGTCAAGGTTCAGTTCAGAGTGTGGGTACAAGTACTTCATTGTGGTATCGAAGCGTCTCCAGGGCTGAAATGCGCAAAGAAGACTCGTGACAGTCATTATGAATAGAGAACCTTGACGCTCCTGGTAATCGAGAGATGCCGTGGACTGCGGATGCTGCCGGCTCTACATTACTCCACTCATCCCGACCTTCCACATCAAACAATACCGCCGTGGTGCCGTCCCGGTCATTGAGTCGAGACAAGACCCAAATTGTGGACTCTTGACGATAGGTTGACGATGAAGACGACCGACATTCTTGAAGCCTGGAAGGGGTTTGTTTCAACAGTCTAGCCTACTGGGTTTTGAACAGCAGGATGGCGCAGTGGCCGAGGTAGAAGTAGATGAAGTGCTTCGTCTCTGTGGTGGCATTAGAGAGCATCTGCTACAGCGCGGCGCGGTGCAGATAACCATACCGTGAGTGACGAAGCTACCAAAGTTCCTGCCTACTATACAGTGCCATGTGGCACCCTTACGAATGTCAAACTGACACGGGAGTTAGCCCGCGTGTCATGAATAGTTGGACATTGATTTCACAGACCTGCTTCTTGATGTGCTGGGCAATATCCTTTGGATGTTAGTGTACACAGCAAGACTAGACGAGTGCCCCACATATGGGCTCGTTTCATTCAAGGCCCACCTTTTCAATGGTGAACTGCTCCATGGCCTCTTGCGCTACAAGCTGTCAGCATCGCCATCAGTCGCGTCTAGGTTGAACAGACTCACCAACTTGGACGGCTTCGCCTTGCATCTCTTCGCTCTGGCGCGCTGGTTAGATACCAGAATCGTCATGGGGTCCGATGTGTACTCACCATGTCGGCCGACTTGATCTGGGCTGCACGTGTGTTAGCTCGTACGTAGAACAAAGGTACCAACCAGCGTGGACGCATGGGGACTCACCCTCCTGCTTGGAGTCTGGCTTGTCGCTGGCCATGATGCTAGTCACTGATCTTGCACGTGGTACTTGGGTGATGATCAATCTTGCAGATCCAAGGGTGGTCTTATAGAGAGGTGGTGTGTGAGGCTGTGTGGTTGTGGTCGACCTCGTTCAGTGTTTGAGTAGCCGCTCGGGCGGTCAAACGACCCACCGAAGAGGTCCGCTGTTCCTAGCGTGGCACTAGCGCGACTGCACTGGGACGAAATTTCTCGACGCGCATTTCAATGTTTTCATCGTCAGCCCGCACACCACCACGGACTACACCCACACCATGGAGTCTTCGCGGATCTTCGTGCGCGGCCTGCCCTCAAACTTCACAGAGCATGGCATGCGCAGCCATTTCAGCAGATATCCCATTACAGACGTCAAGTTCTTCCCACGCCGCCGGATAGGCTATGTCGGCTACAAGACGCCAGAGGATGCCGCCAAGGCAGTCAAATACTTCGACAAGACCTTCATCAAGCTGACGAGGATATATGTAGAGGTAGCGCGACCGGTAGGCAACCTGCGTGACTGCAATGGCTCGAAGTCTGACTGACGACTACATAGATTGCCGACAAAGAACTGCCAAAGTCGCGCCGACAGCAGAAGATGGAGGCTCTCACGCCAAAGCACGACGACTATGTTCCGCCACGGCAGGAGAACGAGCTCAAGCGGAAACGAGCCGAAGCCGGACTGGACCCCAAGCTTAGGGAATTCCTTGAGGTCTACCAACCGCCGTCCAAGACAAATATCTGGACAAATGGCGATCTGCAACAAGCCCAGATGCCTACTGCTGCAGACGAGACTGTGCCAGAGGTTGCCGCCTCGGAAGAGGAGAGCGACGATGAATACCAGGTCATCTCGAAAAAGTCCAAAGTTGCAGATGCCCCCGCGCAATCACCAGCCAACCCAAACACAACTGCAGCCCCGGCAGTCGTGCAAGAGCCTACATTGGCGAGGAACAATGACCAGGCCACTTCCAGTCAAGCCATGGACATTGACCAAGAGCCACCTATAGCTGTCCAAGGATCCATGTCGGATGCAGACTGGCTACGCTCGAGAACCAATAGGGTCCTCGAATTGGTGGAAGATGACGTGAAGCTACCTGCTGCCGAAGCAGCTCCTGCTGTTGAGACACCAGTACTAGTGGAACAGGTAACGCTCCAGCCTGCTCCTGAGGATGTTCCTGGGCAACCTTTCGCAGATGCGCATGTGGTCGAAGGACAATCCGTCGATGCGACGTCGGCCGAGGAACACAAAATTCGAGAAACGGGTCGCTTGTTCCTGCGCAATTTGCATTACGGAGTCAGTGAAGATGAGCTACGAGAGCAATTCTCGAAGCATGGACCTCTACAAGAGGTAAGTTGACTATATCTCCTTCCTTTCATTAAACGCCATGCAATGATGAACGTCAAGATAGGGACAACTGATGCTACGGCATATGAGGTTGACTTGTGAGAGTATTTTAGTAGATGTCTCTCTAATCTGATATTGGCAAACACGGAACCTTGGGAAATCTCGCATCTAAGCGGCCAGCTGCTGACTCCATCAGGTCCACGTACCCTTGAACAAGGCCGATGGCAAAGGCAAGGGCTTTGCTTTCGTGCAGTTCCAAAACCACGAACATGCAGTGGAGGCATACCTGGACAATGACAACACCATCTTTCAAGGTCGATTACTTCACATTATATCGGCGAAGGCCAGAAGAGACACTGCGCTCGACGACTTTGAATTATCAAAGCTTCCTCTCAAGAAACAGAAAGAAATCAGACGGAAGCAAGAGTCGACGAAGGGTACCTTCAATTGGAATTCTCTCTACTTGAACGTATGTTTGTCACGTCACCTACACTTGAGTAACAATACTGACAATTTCACAGGCTGATGCAGTCATGTCGACTGTGGCGTCCCGGATGGGTATCAGCAAGTCTGAGTTACTTGACCCGACATCCTCTGATGCAGCAGTCAAGCAAGCTCATGCAGAAACTCACATAATTCAAGAGACAAAAACGTACTTTGCGCAACAAGGTGTTGATTTGGAGGCCTTTCAACGAAGCGCCAAGGGTGATACTGCCATCCTAGTCAAGAACATTCCCCATGGTGTAACTCCAGATGAGCTGCGTAAGCTTTTTGAAGAACACGGCTCTGTGACGCGATTCTTGATGCCGCCAACGGGCATGAGTGCTATCATCGAGTTTTCAAATGCAGCGGAAGCAAAAACTGCCTTCACCTCGTTATCTTACCGAAGGTTGAAGAACTCGATTATTTATATTGAAAAGGCTCCAAGAGATCTTTTCAAGGAGGGAGTAGTGCCTAATGTTTCACAGACGGTTTCTGTGGCAAAGCCGGGGACAAAACTGACTGCGACTGACCTACTGGAAGATGCTCCTGAACCCGAGACATCTGACACGGCCACCCTCTTCGTGCGTAACCTCAACTTCACGACCACGAGTGAACGGCTCACGGAGGCCTTCAAACCCCTGTCCGGGTTCCGTAGTGCCAAGGTCAAGACAAAAATTGATCCAAAGCGAGGTGCTCTGTCGATGGGCTTCGGATTTGTTGAGTTCACCAATGCCGCGACGGCGACTGCCGCGCTGCGAACTATGGATGGCCACGAACTCGAAGGTCATAAGCTCCAAGTAAAAGGTTCACACAAGGGCGCGGATGCAGCCGAAGAGAGACGCCGTGAAGACGCGTCGAAAAAGGCGGCAAGCACTAAGATTCTCATCAAGAACCTTCCCTTTGAAGCGAGCGTACGCACCCTTTATTACCTTCATCAGCGCGTGCTAACCTGAGATGCAGAAAAAGGAGGTTCGCGCCTTGTTCACCCCTTACGGCCAGCTTCGGTCCGTCAGGGTACCCAAGAAATTTGATTCGTCGTCGCGTGGGTTTGGTTTTGCGGAGTTTACCACAAAACGCGACGCTCTCAACGCTATGAACGCTTTGAAGAATACGCATCTGTTGGGTCGAAGACTTGTGCTGGCGTTTGCAGAGACCGAGTTTGATGACCCGGAGAAAGAGCTGGAGAAGATGCAACAAAAGGTTGGCGCACAGGCCAACAAGGTTGCCCTCCAACGCCTCACAGCGGGTGGGCGCAAAAAGTTTAACGTTGCAGGCACCGAAGACGACCTAGACGACTAAGCGCGAGCGCGAGCGTGTTCTGGTAGGAGTACACTATTACTGCGAGCGCGACACTATTCGGTTGTCTTGTCCCTAACACCCTCCCTTGCTTTCCTGACCAAAGGAAGAGAGGACCGCCCTTGGCCGCGGTATACTGAAAGAGTAACGCTATGACACCATGGCACATGAACGCTACATCTAGGTCACCGCTATCCGGCTCCCGACAGGACAACCCCCGGCGGGGTGAATCAATGGGCATGGCCACCACACAGCGTTTCAGTCTGCTCTTAAACATGGGGAGTAAGGCAGCCACAAACGAGACGTTTGTTCATCATACAGACTTGACTCACGTAGTTTGTTGTTCGCGATCACTGACATTCATTCTTGCTCAGCGCATTCCATGATGGGCCTCCCTCGCACACGTCCAATCAGATGATGATTGATCAAATGGCAGTAGCCTCGATGCCCTTGCTCCCTCTGCTAACCAGGCAATATTTATCATTCCAATAGACGAAGGAATTGCGATGGAAGTAGTTACTTGGACGACAAGCGAAATAGCGACCTGTGGGCGAGAACGACGACTGTAGGTCTAATTTAATGGTAATCATCATGTTACCCTGAGGGCTGGTCCCACTCCCACTTTTAGCATAGCGGGAGTCGTATCACACCTGCCCGGCGGTTTGCCTGGGAGCACGGTAAATCCTGCCTACCCGGCCTGTTGCCAAGTAGTCCTGCCAGAGGGTTGGTCATCTGCACCATATCATATATCATTGTAAATCGTCTGACATGCCATCTGCCTCGCCACTTACCCGATACATTCTCTTCTCCCGCTTTTACCACAATCCTCAGTCACTCATTGCTCCAACTGCCTAACATTCATTCATTCATTGTGCTTCAACCGTCATTCTTACCCTTATCATTCCTGTAGTCAGCCTTGACTGCATACCATAGCACAGCCAGCTATGGAACTTCAACACCAACCGTCATGCGTGCTAGCCACAGATGCTCCAGCCTCGCATCATACACCTGATGAAGTCACTTCATCACGAAATCGAAATGCTCTACAGGAACGATCCGCCAACTGGCCCCATGATTACACGCACGCTACAAGTTCACCACGGCTCAAAATATCGCGTAGTCCCAGTCCGACCGAAAATGTCTACTCAAGACAGCCTCTAGTAGGCGGGAACTACTTCACGGGCAACGTACACGCACAACACAATGGCCTCGTAGGCTTCGGTGTCGAAAGGCCGGAAAAGCAGATCAGATATGAACTCGAGAGACTATACAAGATGCTTCAGCGATCGGACAAATACCAAAAGTACAGGGAAAAGCAGCCTGTTCTAACACCCGCGGAGTTCATCGCCAGAGAAGCCAGAGAAGCGGCAGAGAAGAAGGCAGCCGAACAACGAGGGGCCGCAAAGGACGAGAAAGAGAAGAGTGTCTGGCCCGAATTCTTAGAGCATGCATTCTGGAGAGGTATGTAGGCCTGTTGTTCTCAGCTTTCAAATCTTCACTTCCGGGTTCCATATCCTTCATCATCATTCCGAGGGTTTTCAGATTCACTCCGTCGGCGCACCTTCATATGGCTGACAGTACGTCTACAGCCCTAGTAAAATGGCCGCCCATGGGTCGCAAGAAGTATATGCTCGATAGCCAACTACGAGGCCGAAACGAACTCATTCAAGACTCTATCTATAGAGATACGGGCATCAGACGCTGTCGAAAACAGGTTTCCAGCCATCTTCAGGTTTTGAAGCAACACCTTCGAGATCAGCCTGCTGGTAAGTGCTGCTTTTATTCTCTAAGGCCTCAACTGTGCCTCACGACACGGTCTTCCCTTGCAATCACTGCTTGTGTGGGTTGCCCGTCAGCAAGTCAGTTTTGTCTACTTGGGCCCAATTCCATCCCATATACAGTCAAGTCTAAAGCTCGGTGGAGTACGGTGGGCGATCTTGGAAGCAGCAAGCCGTGCAATGATCTACAATGACTATGCTAAAGGGTCTTAAAATCACGCTAACCATCCCCCAGTGCTCGTATACATGGCTACAAAGGAGGACGATAAGAAACGTCATCGCGGGAACGAATCTTCTCATGCATATCATGCAGCTCATGTGCGTGGCCGCCATCACCCGCAACGCACGGCCTCCGCTGCTAAATATGGGTACGACACAAATAGTCCACATATCTGGCCTCAATTTGGCGCACTACCGTCAAGTTTGGCAACAAATGCTGGACTGGGCTGCAAGACGTCGTCGGCGCCATACGAGGTTACAGACTTCACAATGTTGGTTGAGGAAGATGATCAGCCCGTGCACTATTTTACGAGGCTTCAACCGAATGGTCGGTCTAACGATTTAAACGTCAGGGATACGGTTTCATGGCGAAGCCAGTATCCCGAATTTGATTTCCTCCAATCAGAACTAGGTGACTGGTCGAAGACAGACCGAAAGGTGCTGGTATGCGATGCGTCTATCAAGATCATGACCGAGGCCATACCAAACGCCAATCTCTCCATTACATTCAACCTACAATCACAGCACGATCTGTCCATGTTCGAGTCACTCGAGTGCACAACGCGGTTCTACGACAGCGGAGACATTGCACCAGACCCTCAGTTCGACGGTGCGCACGCCCACGACCTCAAAGAACATCGCACACCTTGCGACTATGCTCCAGATCCCCATGGTTCGTCCGGCCGCTTACGGATTGCTTTTGGTTCGCGCTTTTGGGTCAATCGTATGCTCAAATATCAAAGTCTTCGACACAAAGATGAGAACTGTGTTAAAAGATCACTGTTGAGATTGACGGCTACACAGGACGTCTACGGTATCGAACGAGGTACTGGCAAAGCACAATGTGTACTCACCATCCTCTGGCGGTTCGAACAAACTCGCAGTACCGCCGAAGTAGGCAGCATGAAATGGCGCCCGGTCAGCTTCAATAACTGTCAAACCTCCCTCGACCAAAAATGGATCAAGGAAGAAGACCACCATACAGCTCCACGAATGGATCTTTCCGATGACGCCGCAGACTCAATGGATGGCCTTGTTTCCCTTCCCGTTGAAAACCCACTCTACCACCCCTCAACACTTCCTCTAGACCCATACTCCACACACCACTACGCCGTCCAGCCGTCACACCACTCCCACACACAACCTCAGCTTTCACTAGATATCCTCGCATCTATGCAACAACCAGACCTCGACCACCACTCCGCCTCCGCACCCACAACCGCCACCGGCACAGATTACTCCCAAGGCAGTTTACCCAGCAGTCTCTGCCGTAGCCAAGACGCCATCGCAAGTTCAAGCTACCCTCACGACAACAACGACTTTGACTTCAATGGCGGTCACATAACCATAACCGGCGCATTTGAACCCAGTATCAATCTCGGCGCCTACGATGGGTTTGGCACAAACGCGGAGTTGGATGGGTTGCATGCGCTTGCCGGGTTGGATCATGATAATTTTGCGGGTCTGGGGTTGGCGGTGGGCGAGAATGGGGAACTCATTTCCGTTCCTAGAGACAATGGGATGGGAGCCGGTGCCGTGGGCGGAGGGATAGAGAGTTGCTACTCAACGAAGCCGAACTGGCATCATACAAATCTCATTTCGTCGCTGGAGAATGCTGCGGAGAGTTATCATGCGTATCACCCTACGCATGCTCAGCGCACACATCACGATTCGTTGGAAACAGCGCCCGGACACGAATTATTACGCGGTGCTAGTGTACATGCTTCGTATGCAAGTGGAACTGTAGGAACGGAAGAGCTGGTAGCGCATGGCTTACATGACGGACATGTTAATGTGCATCCTGGGTTGTGGAATTTGGCGAGTCCGTTCCACGAGGATACGGCGAGTGGAGCGGCAGGCGGAATCGGAAGCGGGGAGGGTAGGAAGGATGGCGGCATCGGGGCTGGGATGGGTATGGGGGTTCTGGAGTTGATTGAGAGGGATCAACGGAGGGGGTTTTGAGGTCCCGCATGTTGGAGACAAGGAGTCATGTGTAGTAGTGGTGTGGCGCTGGGACGATTTGTGTTGATGCTTGCTTTACGATGTTACGATACTATGTTTGTAATGTGTTATGAAGAGTTCTGTAATAAGGTTGACTTGGGCGAAGAATATAAGGGTGGAGGCATTGCTTGATTACAAAAAGATATCAACGACGGATAAATGCTTTTGGTCTCTCAATCTGTTAGCTTTGTAGTTGGTTTGTCTGTTCTCATTGCGTTGTATCAACTCAGCATTTACCCTGCTTGTTTATCATTTGCGTTCGGGGCACAAAAGGTCAAAACGAGCTTCTTATCTAGACATCATTATTCCATCCAGGTAATCTCAACAATGTTAAAAAGGTCACGCAACCTGCGCCTCAAACTCATAATCCATAGGTTCTGTTTAGCATAATTCAAATACAACGGTCGATAGGACCTACTGTGGGATAGTAGGGCATAGCGAGGAATTCAAGCCTGTCTAACCAATGCTGAAGCAAACATACATTATCCCCATGACAGAAGCCGCAGCGTTTCGAAGCGTTTCGAGACATGTGAGGTCTGCCCATTCTATCAATCAGGGATAGGGAAGGAACTTGGGAGGCTGGGCATCGTTGCAGAAATACTCTCGGGAACTTGAAAGTGAAAGGCCTGCATCACTATTCATATACATGAGATACCGCCATGGATCTGTATATGAAGCTTCAGTCATTGCACGAGCAGTGTAACCACACTTGATACTGTAAAGTGAACGTTAGACCCGTAATGAAGCTGCAAGGCAAACGCTCGGATGTATATGGCCAGAGCATCATGGTCCCGTCTACAATGGTAGAGTCTCCATGGCATCCTCAAACCCCTCATCATTTACACTGTCTTTGTCCCCGCCACGGAAGTCGTTGTCGCTCTGCCCCTCAATATTCTTTGATTTAATCAATTTTTCCCCGTCAACAGCCCGCCCAAGGGCCTGCTCCCCTACAATGGTCCCCCCACCGATTCCTCTCATCATCTCCCTACCATACTCCAACCTCTTCTCCTTGACTTCCTCCAGATACTCCACCACAAGCCTCGCACACTCCTCCTTTGCCTTCTTGCGTCCAAACACGTTGCGGACTTCGCCAATGGGACCGGCGTGTGGTCCACCACTTCGGAAATAGCACGACACAGAGTGGAAGTTTGCCTCGGAGGGGTTGGGGGTATCTATGTATTCTGGTGGGGAGAGGGAGAGTGTGGCCGAGAGTTGAGCGGCGCGGGAGGAGAAACTTTCCTTGGGGTTTGACGCACCGGAGCCTGCGGGTGTACGTGTGGAAGCTGAAGACGATATGACATCGGGAGAGGAAGTTCCGGCCACCACAGGGTGGGCATCAAGACCAAAGTTTAATTTCTTCTTCTTGATCCCACCGACCGGTGAAGCATATTCGGGCCAAACACCGAGTGCTTTGAAGTGCGCAACCGCATGACCTGCAGCGTCCTGGCGCGCTGCCTTTTTGGAGGAGTGCAGGGAGGTGAGAGAGCCGTAGGGGGTGAGATGTCCTTCGATGGATAGAAGACAGGCGAAGCGGGTGCCGGATTGGTAGTCGGTATATGTTGGTTGGGGGGAGGCGGTTGCGCGTTGAAACTCTGGCCATCATCAGCAGGTAAACTCTTCCAGTTTGAATGCGGAAAAAGTGTGTCAGAAACAGTGTTACGGGCTCGGGTATCATACCAAGCAACTGTCCAACATAGTTCGATCCAGATCCCTTGGCCTCCTTCTCTTGTTCCCTCTGCTGCTCTCCACCAGCGATTCCACCACTTTTCTTCAATTTCTCGGCCTTTTTGATGCGACCTTCTTCCTGCATTCTTTCCAGTACCGCAAGCGCCAATTTACTTGCCGCCTCTTTTGCTTCCTGCTTACTGTTGAAATGCCCATCCGCTTTCAACCCTTGTAGCTCCTTTATATTCAACCCTGGGAAACTTACTTCAACAGTCCAGCCCAAATCGCTTCCACCCCCATAGATGAATGTTGGTTGTGGCAGAGCAAGCGCTTGGTATCTCTCATGCAGCAAAATCGTATGCTTCGATGAGCGTGCACCGACCGCTACAGGTGTCATGGGGGCCACATCAGCAGCCGTTTTCACCTCTTTCACAGGCAGTTGCGGCACGACTTCAGCAGTTTGGCTGGGTTTGGCGGTTTTGGCTGCTGCTTCTTGGGCACGGACTGAAGCGTCGTGTTCAGCCTTGTGTTGGGCGAGGAAGTCTTCAATCTTGAACACGCCGTGTTTCGAGGGATCATCTACTGTGTGGGCGCCTGGGAGAGTGGGCTGTGTAGGGGTATCGATTTCCATGTTCACGTTTTGTGTGGAGTCCAGCTGCTTTCTCAAGATGCCCAGTCCAGTGGGACGCGAGCTAGGATCAGGGTCACCACTTGGACTTGAAGTTGGACCTGTAGGCAATGGTGAAGAGGGTACAATCAAGTATCGCTTCAAGTCCTCGGCCGGACTAATCATAGTTAAAGGACAGGGCTTGCTGCCGGATTGTTGTGGAGTAAATTGTTGGTGTTCGTTTGGTGGGGTTCTTAAGCTTTGCCCATGTGATTGCGCGAGAACGCGTTTGCTGTCCGCCTGGACGCGCAGTTTGCGGGGCGGTATGGAAGACGGGATAGAGAGAGAGAGAGCGCGCGAAGGGCCTTGAGGTCGAGCGAGTGTGCGAACAAAGGGTTCTATCGAAGATAGGAATGAAGAGTGCGGGAGGACGATGATGGGTGGTGCATTGAGGTTTTGGGGGGTCCTTCCAATCGTCTTCGAGTAAGAGCATGATGATACTATCACCATCTACATCGACTGGGTGGGGCTCATGGCTTGTCTCTAAGCAAGAATGAGACACACAATTGCGCAAAATGAGACAGATCGGAGCTTGGACAGTGTCTTGAGCCATTCGCTCCCAGTTGTAGTTGTATGCTGTACAACGGCTTGAGCGCCCAGTGTGTCTGCGGGCTGGTGCTTATCAAACCCCTCGTTGCCGGTGCACATTTCCGCAATCCTGAAAGTGTAGGAACGAACTTCGCCGATAAGCATTGCTATTGGACATATCCATCCTAAACTGTCCATGCAATCCGTATCTACAGTGTATAGACGAGGACGAGGTGCATGTTAACCCTGAAAAGATCTGCCCCTTGTGTGAGCGCCGTAGACATCCGCACGACACTGATCGCGAAGGAACTGTGGGACCACTGTGCTCCCGCCATAGGAAAACGCATGCGCCATATCGCAAGCACTGTTTCTCAAAGTAAACAAGGCTCTCCTCTCTTCATCTCCTCATGTCTACGTCCACCAAGCGCTTCTCCACATACTTGACCATCTTATTCCTGTCTTTGACATCGAGCGGAGAAGGAACTGGCGTGTGAAATCGGACAAGCGCCTCACTACCTAACGTCATGAACTGTTAACGTGCATCGCCCTCACTAAAGACACTCACTTGACCCCAGATCAGCTTACGCTCTGCCCAAAATAGAGTAGAGTGTATGAAACAAGTGCAGTAAAGTGGAGCGGACTTCGGGCATATTTAGGTGGAAGCAGCCTCACTCTTCCTCTTAGAACGATCGCGCTTCTTCTCCTTGGGCGCCGCAGCCGCATTCTCCTTGTCGACCTCGGCTTCGGCGCCTCGTGTGCTTCGACCGGACTTGGCCTTCTTCTTGCCGCCAGTCTCTTCAACGCTCGCTTCGTGAAGCGGCGATGATGGTGCAGGGGCAATGGGCTGCGGCGCGGTCTTTTTCTTCTTGTCCTTCTTGGCTGGTGTTTCGGCGACAACAGCGCTAGCAGTCGGAGGCGCGACGACAACGGAGCGAGATGTTGGAGGCAACGGAATAGGTGTGGACGTTGTGGCCGGAGCGATGGGAATGGGAAGGGAGTTGGAATTGCCGTTGGTGACTGGCGCGGCACCAATCTTCTGGCGCTTGCGAGGTGTTTTGGCGGGAGGAGAGGGAGCTTTAGCTACAGGTTCCTCCTCGTCTTCCGAGTCGTCAGAGTCGATGGCACCGACGTCGGCTTCGATGTCGACCTCAGCTTCGTCGGACACTTCGCCGTCGTCGTGTATGGCTGCGGCGTTGCCGCCTTGTTTAGCGACATAGTCAGCCATTTCCACTTTCCACTCCTCCATCGAGTTGCGGTAGGACGCCTTCCATTGCTGCGGAGAGTTAGTCACATCGCTGCGCGAGACGGCGGGGCTCAAACCGACCTCTTTCTCCTCGTCAGACAGCTCATTCCACCGCTTGGTCACTTCAATTTGCACAGCATTCTTCTCGATGGACTGACCCGGGGCCAGAGCCAGCTCGAGATCGCGCTTGACAATGGAGCGCGCATGCTGAGCATACAAGAAAGCAGCCGTGAGCGGCTTCTTGGGCGCGTTGGGGTCACGGATCTTCTTCTCACGCTTGCGCTTCTTGCTTTTGTTGGCCTCGGCGGCGGCGGCGGCGGCGATGGTGGTGGTGGTGGTGGAGGCGACTTGATTAGCAGCTTGGATGACCTGTCCGACGCCATTCGAGGCAACGGCGGCGGCGTCCATGGCGGAGGTAGCGGCGGCAGCAATCGAAGAGGGGATCTGGAGCTTGTCAAGGTCGCCATCCTCCCCGGCGAGGATCGAGGACGTGTGCTGCATGTATGCGCGCAGTAGGTCGTTGAGACCATTCTGAACGTGGGTGAGCCCGCCCTGGAGGTTGCTGAGAGCGACGATGACCTGGCGATCGGAGTCAGCATGGGCTTCGCGAGTGCAGGCCGGGACAGCTCTGGCGCGCGGGCGCCTTTGCGTTGCTGCTTGCGCCGGCGTCGTCGCGCCCCGCCGCGACGCTGCGCTGGGCTTTGGCAGCAGCGCCGGACGGGCAGCTTGCGGTGTAGCCATTGCAGAGTCGCGCAGATGAGGCGGCCCGGAGGGATCGCAGCACGAGGTACTGCAATGCCATGGTGGCGCGATAAGGCGCGCAGGCCCGGCAGCAACTTTGTGCCATGCGCGACACGACAAGTGAGGACAGGCGCGTCGCAGCGCAGCGCAGCGCAGCGCAGCAGCAGTGATGGGACACGAAAAGGGCACTTACCGAGTCGCGCGTCTTGGTGTATTGCTCAATCGAGACCATCAGCTCGCCCGTGTCTTCGCGCTTCTGCTTGGGGGCCATGATGGGCAGGATGGGGGCGCGTGTGGGTGGAGCGGCGCGCTGTTGGGGTGTTGTGGTGAGGCGAGAGGGCGACGATGGCAAGGTGCTTGGGAGAGGGAGCGCCGACTTTTTCGGGGGGTTGGGGGCAGGCCGCGTTATGTGACAGGCAGGCTCGCCCAAGCGACTGCCCGTTTCTGGGCAGCTCGTGCCCAAGACGGCGCACCACCGCGCCTGCGCAGTGCCCCAAAATACCGCCAGCCCTCCAAGTTCAAGCAGTACACACGCCCGCCCGCCCACTCGCCCCCGCGCCCCCTCCCCCCAACGCGCGCCGGCCATGCTCGCTTGCACTGGCCGTGCCTCAGCCCTTCTCCCAGGCTGTCCTCTGCTGCCGCCTGCCACACGTCCCCAGCCCTGGAGTCCATGGGGCTTTATCGGCCTGCAGGGCTGCCATGAGCGCCCGCCCACTGCAGTCTGATCATCAGGACCCGCGTCTTCTGTCTGCCAATCGCTCGCGTAGTCCACACGCCTGATCCACGCAGTTTGTGTGCTCTATCGCAGTCTCGAATCAAAACATCAACCATTGTCATATGTCACAGTGTATGCAGTAGCTGTCACAGTTTGCTCTAAATTATTTGCGGGTGCATCTTCCACCGTCTTCTTGCCTACATCTAACATTCTGCGTCGTATACCTTTCCTTCCTCCCCTCCCCTCTAATACACAAAAAACTGCTGCGTCAACGGCAAGCTCTCCGCCGGCTCGGCTTCGCACACCACCCCATCTGCCTTGACTGTATACCTCTCCGGGTCGACCTCCATCTTTGGCATCGTGTCGTTGAACTTCATGTCTCTTTTGCCAATCTTCCGGCAGTTTCTGACGGCTTCGATGCGTTTTTTGAGTCCGTACGAGGCGATCCTACCGGAATCGATGGACGCTTGAGATACAAACGTTATACTGGAGGCTGGGACCATTGGGGCAAACATAGGACGCATCATTATAGGTTCCACGGTAGGGATAGAGGCGTTGGGATCGCCCTAGACGTGCGTTAGTGATGTGGTCCCCGAATGCAGGCGAACGGATCGTACCATTTGTGCCCACGCACACCATCCATTCTTCACAATCAACGACGGCTTGGTGCCAAAATTCCTTGGTGTCCAAATCACCAAGTCTGCTACTTTCCCCACTTCGACACTGCCGATAATGTGGCCCATGCCTTGCGCAATAGCGGGATTGATGGTATATTTGCTGATGTAACGCTTCACTCTGAAGTTATCAGCATCGGTACCCTCATCTTCCTTGAGCGTTCCGCGTTGAATCTTGTTCTTATGAGCTGTATTCCAAGTTCGGAGGATGACTTCACCGCAACGACCCATAGCTTGTGAGTCCGATGACATCATGGAGATGGCGCCCAGGTCATGGAGGACATCTTCCGCAGCAATCGTCTCACCGCGAATACGTGACTCGGCAAAGGCCACATCCTCGGGGATGTTGCGCGATAGGTGGTGACAGACCATCAACATGTCTAGATGTTCGTCGAGCGTGTTGCGCGTGTAAGGCCTTGTAGGATTGGTGGAAGACGGCAAGACATATTCATGCTCAACAACACTTATAATATCTGGGGCGTGCCCTCCCCCTGCCCCTTCAGTGTGGTACGTATGAATCGCACGGCCCTTGATTGCATCGATTGTTTGTTCAACGAATCCGGACTCGTTGAGAGTGTCGGTATGAATGAGTGTCTGGATATCATATTCGTCGCACACCGCCAGACACGCGTCGATTGCTGCTGGTGTACTTCCCCAATCTTCGTGCAACTTCAGACCACACACTCCAGCCTCTGCCTGCTGTCGGAGGGGTTCAAGGTCTGAATCGTTTCCCTTTCCAGTGATGCCATAGTTGACAGGAAGCGTATCGATGGCCTGCAGCATCTGTCTAATATGGGTTTCGCCCGGGGTGCAGGTAGTTGCATTGGTACCCGTACTACAATGATCAATATAGTGCGATGACTATGCTCGTTGACACATACCTTGGCCCTGTACCACCCCCCAGCATGGTTGTGATTCCAGAGGCAATAGCTTCTTGCGTTTGTTGCGGGCAAATGAAATGTATGTGACTGTCGAAGCCTCCTGCCGTGACGATTTTGTGTTCCGCCGCAATTACGTCCGTACACGATCCAATAATCAAATCTGGATGAACACCATCCATAACATCTGGATTGCCTGCTTTGCCAATACCAACGATGGTCCCATCTTTGATACCAATATCGGCTTTGAATATGCCGGTCCAGTCAATAATGAGCGCATTTGTGATGACCGTGTCCAATACATCCTTGGCTGATCGGCCTCCAGCCTGACCCATACCTTCCCGTAAGGTCTTGCCACCACCAAAGGCACATTCATCACCATACTTGGTCATGTCCTTTTCGACCTTGACCCACAGATCAGTGGCACCAAGTCTGACCAAGTCGCCAGTAGTGGGTCCAAACATACTGATATAGGAGTTGCGCTCCATGGTGCAAATGTCAATGTGCGCCGCATCACCAGCAGGCTCGGGCTCATGTAGAAAACCACCCGCCTTGAGCTTTTCCACGATACTTGCTGCGACTGAGATGTCTGAGACGGAACCAGTCGCGATCCTGTTCCCACCTCTTATGACCTGGTTGCCTGCGATTTTGACTAGCGTGACCGTCTTTGTATCACCTGGCTCGAAGCGCACAGAAGTACCTGCGGGAATATCCAGGCGGTAACCATGCGCCCGTATGCGATCGAATTGAAGCTGAGGGTTGGTCTCGATGAAGTGGTAATGCGAGCCGACCTGGACGTCCTTCTGTCAGTCGCTGCGTCTATCGACACAATCTCCTTACGAACCTGTATCGGGCGATCTCCCATGCTCTTGACCTTGAGTCTGATTCTCTGACGTCCCTCATTGAGCTTGATGGTCCCCGCCTCTCCTTTGACCGCAACTACCGCGCCAGGCTGTCTCGTGGACTCGTACACGCCAGGTTCATGCAGTGGAAACATGTCGTTGGAGGGGATGGGGAGGAATGACCCGTAGAGGGCTTTGGCGAGATTGCCATCGTCTGAAGCGATGGGGTGGTGAACAGTGACGAGGTAGGTGCCGGTTGGAAATGTGCCCTCAACCATCAAGGCAGAGAGGGAGGCGACGACCTCGGGCTGGACATGGCGGCGACCCAGCATGGTCGTGCCAATGGACATGAGGTCCGCGACCGAGTGGCTCCCATCTCGAATAAGCTGTGCGCGTTCAGCGGCCGAGGAGACATAGTGGCGCGCGGCAGCTGTATACCTCTTGCAGATTATTCGCAATCAACGCCTATGTTGTCGTGAGCACAAGTCCTTTGCAGCTGGCTGGATGTCCCTCACAGTGGCTTCAGAATGATTCAGCTTGACGCCCCGCGCCAGTCGCCGTTGCGCAAGCAGGCCAAGCTGGGAGATGACGAGCTTGTCGAGCTGTTGCGCAACCGTTAGCAGGGGCTACCACACGAGGGGAGCGCTACTGTCGCACCTCCTTTGGACACAACTGCATGTTGCAAACAACGTCGACTTGAAGCAGCCAAGTGAGGAAGATGTTGGTGCTCTTGAGCGGTAGTAGTCTACATTGTGCACACACAGCACGCTTCAGCTCAAGACATCGGGAACGGCCGCCCTATACCGTAGGCTTCACCGTTTTGGGGAGATTGCGGGGTTTGCCTCGTCCGGACTCCGCGATAACGCTGCGAACCGATAAGCAGCATTCTGTGCAGTCACCGTCACCATGTGCAACGAAGTCACTGCGATGCACCCACCCGTGGGTGTACTTCTTGCTGCATCGTGTCTCCTTGTTCGTTCCTCTGCGTCGACTAGCTGACGGACTCTAGGACCTCGTCTCTCCACCCACCTGTGGGCGTGGACGCCATGCCGGCGGTCTCGAGGTATGGAGAGGCAACCCGCCCGTATGCTCTGATTGGATCTCCGAGCGCTCCGATGCCGTACGCAGCGGAGATGATGGGCATTGGCAGCTGCCAGAGGCTGCGATGCAGTGGTGGCGGCGTCTCGGTCGCTCCAGCACCTGAAGCTTGTGTCGCCGTGCCGCAGCGGTCGGCCAAGGTTGACTGGCCAGCGGAGATGCACGCTAGCCAGGGGCACAGCACCGCGACGTCCACCCACGCAGCCCCAACGCTCTTTCTCCCAGCACAAAGACCCGCCAGCTGTAATGCCCATGGCGGCAGATGTGGACACAATGGGAAACGGGTGCGCATGCCCAGGAGTGGTTTGGCTGAGCTGAGCTTCCGAGGGGCCGGTGGTCCTGGGCGAGGCGTGGACGTGCTTTACTTCCATCCAAGACTATTCTTTCTTTAGTCGCCGTTCCTTTCGTCGTTCCCTCTCACTTGGTGCCTGGCGAGAGCATCGTGCCTCCCCCTTGTGTGCGGACTCTGGGTGTGCGCCAACGTGACTTCGTCTTCTCCTTCTTCTCCCCCTCCAGGGCTCCTCTTCCTTCTCCTTCCCCGCTGAGATAGCGTTACCTTGCTACATATGTAGCACCTGTCTCCTTTCTCCTTTCTCCTATCGCCTTTGATGCTGCGTTCGCCACGCACCCATTCCCTCGCTACCGAATCCCGATGTTAATCCTCGATGCTGCAGCTTCTGTCTGATCTGACCTCACTAGACGGAACAGGACTGCAGAACATCAAACACGCAGTTGCGAACGAGGTCTCTCGAAAGAACTAGAGAGAAAGAGCCTCGGGGGATTGGGCCGGACCCTTCCAAGGTTATACACTTCACCGTGGGAGCCAAGAATTCTCACCGAGCCTGAGGACGGGACATGCACCCGCCATAACTTCGAGGAGAGAACGACTAGCAGGATCTGCACCTCTTCAGCACTTGACCAGTCTTGCTGAAAGACATGTCTTCACAACCGTTATGCATTCGCTAGGAGCCTACCAAAGTGTGCAATCGAAACAAGCCCCCATCAAAAGTAGCTTCCGGTGATCAGCAACCACAGCTGGCACTTGCACTCGACACGGCGGGGCTTGAGCACTCAAGACATTGTAGTGAAGGAGGATTTAGCGTCTAGAATGGCGGCCTACAAGCCTCACTCACATTCACCGCAAGTGCCGGGGAGGGTGACACCGCCGATGTATACCGGCGATCCCATTACGCCGGCCCACTCTCCCCACCACTCTATCACTTCCTCTGCAGCGTCTCGGACTCCTGCCCATACCATCACGATCCACGAATACCGCAAACAACAGTATACACCCGTCAAACCAGAGGAGGCAACGCCAGGCAAGGCACTTCGACGGAAACGCGCGGCAGCAGCGTTAAACAACGTTGTGCGCGCGCCGTCAGTTACCAGCACCACAAGATCAGGGTCTATTTCCTCACTACGTCCGCTGCACCTTTCGCAGTCGGCATACCAACTCCGCCCCAGTCAATCCGCACACGTGCCTGACGCTCTACCCGAGTCTTCTTTTCGCTCACAGTCTGCCGTACCCAACATACTGACTGGAAGCACATCCAGCGAATCAAGTGATGATCCAATTGCAATTGGAAAGGTACGTATCTTTAACACAAGAAAAAGGCTGCCAAGGCCCCCTGCTGCCACAGGTCTTGCTTCCATCCCCCCTCCCCTCGAAGATAGACAGACTACTCAACAGAGGCGATCTCAGTTGCCTGGTGTTCTAAGTTTCTCTTCGGACCATGCTCGTTTGAGCGACGCGCAAACAACGCCAACACTCTCGACATTTTCGCTCTCACGATTTCCGCAGCCACCACACCACATCAACGCCTCATTCTCTCCACCACACGGTGAGGGAGAGCTATATCGCGTAAGCGCCCTGAGCTACTCTGCGACGGCACCGGCAACACCGCCTGCCACCCCCGCAATCATCCACTATCGTGGCGCCTCGTTTGACCTTGTCAATCCTCATGACTCCCTTTTGTTGCACAATATTGTGACTCCATCCCGAGAATTTGACTCTAGTGATTACACAGCGCTACGAACATCAGAAGAGTTATTTGCGCAAAGTACTGAGGTATGTTAGTTTGACAATCACACTAATCTGTTTACTGACGGACAAACAGATGGCTCCCAAGCGAGCGCTGTATGGCGACATCAGCGCCGCGCGTGCAGGAATCATGAAAAGACCCGAAGATGCAGTCATTGAATCAAGTTACTGCCTACCGCTTCCTCCAACACCCGCTGCAATCAGCCCGAATTCGTCCTCGTATACATCACCGCTTTACAGCCCTGAGTCTGCATACGCTCTTTCACCAGTGGCTATTAGGCAGCCCGCAAACGATTCACGATACTCCCTCAAGCAGCTGACTCGAAGTCTTACCAAAAAGCTCCGTAAGAATTCGCCCGATGAAGATGAAGAGGAACTTCAAGACATGCATGCGGAGGTAGCAGCTGCCAGGCAGTGGATACCTTTACACGACCGTGCAAGGCCTCTGCCGGAGTACGACTACGTCTCCACTCCGCAAGCTTCTTACTTTCCCGGACACTCATCTCCAATGGGACCAACAAGCCCTCCAGAAAAACGTCTCACTTTTGATGCTGTCTACAGTTCAATGTCGCCCGCAAATAGTAAAATGGGGTACCATCATGAACACGTTCCGCAACTCTACGACGAAGAGCCCTTGACATCGCTGATTCCGGATGACCCCTCTACACAAGTCGGGCGAACGGAACACTCACAAGCATCGGTGCCCGAGGATACTACGACCTCGAAGCCGTACTACGATGATCTCGACTCTATTTGTCCGAGTTCTTCAATCTACACTGGAGATGGCCAACGCTTGTCCCACTATCAGCAGAGTCTGGCAAGTCATCGACAAAGCAACGCCTATTCGCGATACAGCGGCAGAGGCCCAACTGGATACGCAAGCGACTACGATAGATCAAGTCTCGACCGCTACAGCGACGTCGACAGGCCAAGCTATCCAGCAGCTTCACCTGTCGCACAAGACTTTTCTCATCAATCTTTCAATCAAGGAGATTCAAAAACAGACACAATCAGCAAACTCATTGACGAGTATAGCCCTGCGGGTGTGGTGAAAAATTCTTCGGTTGCCAGGCTCGATCGAGCTGCAAATCAGTTTGCAAGCAGAAATTCATTAGCGAGCAAATGCTTCGACTTCAGTCTTAAACAGACCGAGACGGCTGATGATGCTCCAGACTTTGTGAGAATAGGATCAGTACATTCTGGACGTCCCACCATTGCTCGGGACGCGGGCTTACCTCCACGAGACGCTCTGCCACTTGCCCCAGCATTTGAGTATGACGAAGCACCCTTTTTGCCTACACCCGTTGAAGTTTCGGGCTTGGTATCGGACGACTCCTTGGGCTCGTATGAAACTACTCAGAATCTTCTACAGCTGCGTCAAAGCGACTTTACGTCGCCAAAAGCTCAGGGTCAGACTCTGGAACCGTCTTCATCTTACTCCCGACCCGAAGCTATGATGCTTGGGCCGTCATCTTCATACTCACAGGAGGAGCCACGTAGTCTACGGACACCACAAATGGCCCTTGATGAAGCTGAGAAGATCTTTCAAGAAGCAGTTACAGAGCACCAGTGTAAAGAGGAGGCAATCCCAGCCATGTGGCTCAGGCGCAACTCGGGGAGTCAGCTTCTCAGTAGAAAGATGGCAGATCGATCTTCCGGAGTATCTTATAGTACTGCTGCCATCTCAGCTAGATACAGCAAGGACGTCGCGATAGACAGGGCTGATTGGGAGACTATTTCTGGCAATAGCCCCAATGGGCGCGGCTCGCTCGATAGTCTCGCGGACTACAGCAGCAGTAAGAGTAGTCGAAATGGTCTTGAGCATGATAGCGGAGATACACTGCCGTCGTGGAACCCTGGTAGCCATTTAAGCCCGGCACGAACCTACCATCCGCACGATTTTGGTTCGTCACCACCTAAAGCGAAGGTTCTTGCCAGCCCCCGTACCACACCCACACTGTCGATGTCTCCCCCGGCATTGAATCTCACTGGTTCCAGAACTGCGCCCATGCTTCCCCTCAGTAAGATGCCCGAGCAGGTACTAGGCCGAGAAGCAGTTGAACAAGCCTATACCTTTACTCCATGGACTGCCCCATATGCTTTGAGCGACAAGGAAACAGAAGAGTTGCTTGCTTCGGGTCCTAACGACGATATTCTTCTCGATGCTGACGCCGTCGCTCCGGAACGCCCTTTGCACCTCGATGATCACTACCACGCCCGTGACGTGTCCATTGAATCAAGCCCTGATTATGGCGGACCGGTGAATCTCACTGGTCTAGAACGCGTGAATACATTCGAAAAGCTTTCGGTGGTGGGACCCCTTGGCAACCTTACTGGCACTCCACATGGAACCGGTATGCAAAACACTAGCAGTAGCATTGCGGACAACAGCAGTCCCGGTACGACTCTTAGCTCGATGATAGCTCGGAATAGCATGCGCCATGAGCGCACGCAACATGTCGGGTTCTACGCCTCGCCCTTCCCGGCCGTGAGCAGTGTAACTCGCATCAGCCCACGCCGACCTCCGAAGCCGCTAGACGATCGCACGCCTTCCGAGATGACTCTATTCCCCAAAGAGGATACCTTGGACTCGGTACAGGAGTCTCCGTCTCCTCCTGTTGAACATCGTCGCCAGTCTATGCGCAACTCTACCACGTTTCACAACACACGGCGTATTAGTCGTTCTGCCGTGCCAGGTCAGACGAAGCTGCGACAGATGCTTCTCGCAGGTGATGGTCGAGCCACAATGTCTAGTGAAGACACAAACTTTTCTCGCTTGTTGGCTGGAAGTCGTCCATCTACAAGTGACACAAACACGCCGCTGCACCCAACCCACCTCAACATAGAGGCCTCTGCTACTCGCAAGACCATCGCTCATGAGAACTCGCCTCACCTGCTTTGCCCCGAGCGTGAACCGAACGCAGATGATGAAGCCTGTCGTCGCAAGCTCTCTTGGCTCATCTTCGCCTTGTTCTGCTTTTTGCCGCCATGTATTATTCTTTTCCGCTGGTTCGGTGATGGCCTTATAGTCTCACTTACCAAGGGGCGTCTGGGTCATACCACTGCCAAATCCAAGAGGGCTGCGCTGATTGCTGGTATCGCCGTTAATGTCGGATTGGTCACCGCTATTCTAGTTCCCATCATGGCTGCATATGCGATGAAGGTTGTCTGAGGCTATTGCTGATGATTTGGTGGTATGGGAGAATTTACATTGGGTTGGGAAGGTAGACGAGATTTGATGTCGCTCGTTCTTTCGAGAAATCTCCTTTGGTTTGTGTTATTTCAGCCACGCCGTGAGTTCGCACGAGTGAGGTCTGTAATTTGGGTTATGTAAAGTCCACGGACCACTGACTCCATTTCTCAATCAGTGTAGTCTCGTTTAGATTTGTCTTGCAGGCACAATGACAGCGTGCCGCAGATCTTAGTGCCTACATGTAAGAGACCTGGATCGGCAGAGTAGTTGCATGGGCGAGATGGGGGTGTTCAATACATGGATGCCATACTTTGACTAAACGTGTCCTCGTACATAGTAGTCTGTAGCTTTATTGATCTGTCAGCGTCGCATCTCTCCTTGTTTGATAGAGTTGAATGGTGGACTACAGACCAAGAACACACAGGAGGATCTACCTACGTATGAATCATCCACAACTACACCAAAATGACCTAGTGTCGGGATAAGCGGTGACAAGTCAACGCCCGTGGCGGTGGAGGAAGCTTGGCGGACCCTTATCGATATGGAACTTCATGGGAGGTGCAGGTGGTGAATACTGTCATGGCAATACTCTCCATGAGACTTGAGGCTGATCCTAGGCCTGTCTCTCGAATTGCAATCTGTTGCAAACTCAGACGCAAGAAGCACAGTGGCTCCGCCAATCTAAGAACCTCAACAGCCACGCAACAGTCATTACCCGTCTCGCTCTCCTCGACATGTCGGAACAATTGATACCAATAGAGCCGCCACCATCTTATGAGGATGCACGCAAATCACCCGCTCCCGATGGCAAAGGCACACCCATAGGCAAGAGACCGCCTCCGGGACCGCCTCCACCCCTCAATGTCCCTGCTTTGAACGAGTTGCGAAGAAGCAGAGTAGTCCTGGCGTCTGCTTCGCCGCGGAGGAGACAACTACTAGCACAGGCGCGCCTTCCCGTGCCCCTAACCTCACCAAGCAAAGCTGCTAACGTATCACGTAGATTGGTCTAGCGAACATCGACATATGCCCCTCGAAATTCCCGGAAAACCTCTCTCATTCACTCGGCGCCCTGAATTACGTCCTCGAAACCGCGTCCGCCAAGGCTCGCGATGTCTACATGGTCGAGATCGACAATAAAGAGCGCGGAGAACCGGCAATTGTGATTGCCGCAGATACAATCATCGTTTCCCACGATGGGTTAATACTGGAGAAGCCACGAAGTGAAGCTGCGCATCTGGCTATGCTGAAGATGCTGAGAGACCAGGGGGAACACAAGGTAATGACTGCCATGGCAGTCATGCGGCCATTGGAAACGGCGGTCGCGCCGGGGTACAAGATGGAGACGCATGTCGAGGAGACTACCGTTGTTTTTGATAAAGAGGGTGAGTTTACGTCACGTACTGGACTATTACCCTCACTTCTCGCCGGCTAACACAAGGCAGTGTCTGACGATCTAATACTCGCATACGTGCGAACACGCGACGGGAATGACAAAGCTGGTGGTTATGGCATACAGACCGCAGGGTCAGTTTTGATCGAGAGGATAGAAGGCTCGTATGATAATGTGGTTGGTCTGCCGCTGCGGTCACTTCTACGGTTGATAGAGAAGGTCATGGAACCCGAGGAGGGTGCAGATGATGATCTGTTTGTGGACAGCACAGAAGATCAGGACTAGATAACCTTGGAAGTAGCTCACGCCTCGCTATGAAGTCGCCATCTTGTACGCTGTTCAGTCCCACACGATTGTAAGAAGTCATCGGCTCCTTTGCTATAAAATACAGTACAACGTACATCAAACGTGTAATGATACCGGGGCTGCATGTTGTCGACAAGAACGCGCGTTGGCAATAGGAAAGCCTGCAACGAGCAGTCAACCTCATTGACGGTGTCCTGAGCGAGTGGCATGACCTGTTGCATTGCGGTACTCCATGCGGAAGTCCGCACTCGCGTGCAGAAGACCTAGTCCTTCCAAGAACTTAATCTTGAACCTCTCGACTGTAGACGCATGCTAGTCACCTCGTAGTTCGGTTGTGTAAGACTGATTACCGAACATGATCAGAAATCAACTATTCTCAGCCAATCCCATCTCATGCACATTGCCCATACCAAGCACCGCTTATCACAAAGTTCTCAGAAATCACTTCCAACCCCCTTGATCGTTGCAACTCATGTTTGCGCTCTAGCGTCCGTACTGTTGTACCACGAAACTTGTCCTGCACTCAGCATTACAAATCCCGCCCGTTTTGCCTCGGCTCAGCCCTATATGTTGTGCGGACACTTGTCCAGATCGGTGCCTCTTCCGCGACGCTTGCAATGTCCCGCCTCCCAAAAGTTGATCTTCTCGCACCTTCTGTAGCAAATCGTCGTTCTGTGTTCTGCTTCGAGGTAGCTGGTCCGCAAAGAGGCGTTTCGTCCGAGGTATTTCGCTGGCAACTCGATGGAATTTGCTCGCCGATCACTGGCCGATAACTTGACACGGAACCCAAGTTGGTGGAGACGGTATTCATGATGATGCAACCAGGGTCCAAGTCAGCGGGCAAATGTCGTTGCTAAGCTGTCAGCGCAAAAGCGGTTGGGAAACGAATATATGTATGGGAGACGTCGCTGCTGCCAGTCTTTCTGGTCGATAGACAGTCCTCCATAACACTTTTCGCACCACCTCCACCACTACAACTAAGACACCCCATCCCCCCATCCCTAGAAACCCCCACCACCCAACCAAGCACAACACACGTATATCACTACCATGGTCCAAAACAAGGGAGTGATCTTCAAGCAGGTGCCTGACGGCTGGCCCGTCCCCGGCAAGGACCTCACTGTCGAGGACCGCCCCATCGACCTCAACCAAGACCTTGCTCCAGGTGCCATCATCATCAAGAACTTCTACGCTTCCTTCGACCCCTACCAGCGCGGCCGCATGCGCGCCCCAGAGGCAAAGTCCTACGCTCCTCCCTTCGAACTCAATAAGCCCATCACAAACTCTGCCATCTTCAAGGTCGTAAAGTCGAATAATGACAAGTTCAAGGAGGGCGAGACACTCAAGAGCCTGGGCATGATACCGATCGAGGAATACAGCGTGCTCGACAAGGACCAGGTGGATCAATGTTATAAGCTCGAGAACAAGTACAACCTGGACCCGAAGTACTTCCTCGGTCCCCTGGGTATGCCCGGCTTGACCGCATGGTCATCCTTCTACGAGATTGGACAGCCAAAAAAGGGCGAGACAATTTTCATCTCGGCAGCATCTGGCGCTGTTGGACAGCTCGTCGGTCAGTTAGCCAAGCACGAAGGTCTCACCGTTATCGGCTCTGTTGGATCTGATGACAAGCTGGATTTCATCACAAAGGAGCTCAACTTTGACGCTGGCTTCAACTACAAGACCGAAAAGCCCGCTGATGCGCTCACCCGCCTTGCTCCCAACGGCATCGACATCTATTACGAGAATGTTGGTGGCGAACAACTCGAAGCCGCCATCAACGCCATGAACAATTTTGGCCGCATCGTCGCTTGCGGCATGATCAGCCAGTACAACGCCAAGCCCGCTGAATTGTACCCGATCCGCAACTTGATGCAGATTGTTGTCAAGCGCCTGACCATCCGCGGCTTCATTGTTAGCGACGCGAACATGGGCCCCAAGCATCACAAAGACCACCAGGAGAAGCTCCAAAAGTGGCTGAGTGAGGGTAGCATCAAGGCCAAAATTAGTGTGACAGAGGGCATCGATAACGCGGTTGGCGGATTTATTGGTATGCTAAAGGGGGAGAACTTTGGTAAAGCAGTGCTGCAGATTGCAGACTTAAGTGCGGAGTAGGAATACAGTCATAATTTAAAAGTTATAACTGACAACCACCCTACAATAATAATACAAGAACAGTGTGTTTATAATAGGCTTAGGTTTTAGCCTAAATAAGTACATCTTGCATCGTAACCCCTACTATACAAGTGTTACGAACCTGATGAAAGGGGCACGGCAGTCTAAGTAGCAAAGTGATTATGAGGATCACCTTAAGACAGTCAGCAAGAAGGTTAGCATATTAGGACCAATAGATAACGCTACCCTATAGGGCACGTAATCCCACACGCTTAGTAGAAGATTAGCGTAGGATAATATCACGTATGTCCTATAATGTCCTATATAATCCTATGGAGTCCTACGTATAAGATAATATAGGACTTTATAAGATATTAGAATTGTTATATGTATATAATCTTAGGTAATAAGCTCCTATAGCTTATTATATTTAACTTACCTAAATAATAGGAAGTAATATATTATTCTTACTACATAACCTTCTTAATACTCTTTATAGAAGCGCACTCTTACTATCTTAGTACTAAGTACCTCCTATCTATATTCCTCTAACATTTATACTTAAGAACTAACCTTTATATTCTAACACTAGCTACTTTATATTATAGCTACTTAGATCCTTACTATAACATCCTATTATAATAATACCTTATAGTATTATAATAAATTAAGACTACCCTTAGTTAAGCCTAGTATCTTAGTAACTAAGCTACGTAAAACCTGTAATTTTACGCGTAGCTTAGGGGGATAAGTATTATTCTTATATTAATACTATACTATAAGGATCTAAGTGGCTACTGTTAGGACTTAACGTTTAAAAGCACAGGCAGTAGCTAAGCAACCTAGGGCGTAGTAGGACTATATAAACTAGGGCAGAATCACTGTAGATAAGATAGTAATTCGTCTCTGTAATAAACAATGCACCTTCCTACCCTCTAACTACTCTAAGTATCTATCCTACCTCTATCTATACCCTGCATCATTACAGCTACAATATAAAGCAGCTAGTGTTAGAATGCAAAGGTTAGTTCTTAAGTATAAATGTTAGAGGAACGTAGATAAGAGGTACTTAGTGTAACATCCTATCGTGATAATACCTCATAGTGTTGTAATGACTTAAGGCTACCCTAGTTAGGCCTAGTATCTTAGTAACTAAGCTGCGTAGAACCTGCAACTTTGCGCGTAGCTTAGGAGGACAAGTATTATTCTTGTATTAATATAATACCTATAGCTATCTCTACACTATTTTATCTAGTGTGAAGCAAGTACTATTGCCTATAACTAGGACCTTATATAATAATACTTTATGTCTAATAGTCTAGAGATAGCTCTATCTACGCGCGCAAATAGCTAAGGGGTACTACTAGCAAAAATGTAATAACCCCCTATTAACCTGCTACTAAGGGAGGAATTAGTAAATAGTTCCCCCTTAAGCAAAGAGCCCTAAACCCCTATAATTAACGCGCTTCTAACACTAGATAAGCGCATTTAAGCTGCGCAGAAAAAACGTAATAAACTCTAGAAGCTATAACGCCTACGCAAGCTAGAGGCTAAAATCCTATATCTTAAGGACTAAGAAAGGGATATTACCCTAGCCCTAATAAGGAATATAGTAGAGGAAGCCCCTAAGGCCCTTAACAGTGCATATAAGCAAGGCGCATTAAGAATACTTATACTACTACTACTAAAGTGTATGCTAAAACTAAAGGATCTAGTAGAATATAAGGGAAAGAACCTTAAAGAATATTATAAATTCTTTTACTCCTATAAGGGAGCCTTCCTACTATTACTACAGACCTTCTACTATAATAAGGATAAGGTTCTTTAGGCTATATAGTACCTAGTAGGAGACCTATAAGAATTATAGTATACACACTTTAAGCACATATTTAGAGCAATTAACATAGCACTAACCTAGCTGTATTTTAAGGCATATATACTTAACCTACTTTCTAATCCTATTAATTACATGCTAGAAGTAGCTATAATGCACACTTAGGTAATATAGCATAAGGACTAAATAGTTTACTCCTTTATAACCTACCTTAAAGTCCTAGAGGACTAACTTACTCCTTATATAGAATAATAAAGAGTCTAGTACCTTTTCTTAAAGCTAAGACTAGAGATATAATAAGCAATTACTAACTATTACTAAATACTAGTAATAAGGGAGGACCTAATAGCGTTAGGCTCTATACTTAAGTAAAACCTATGCTAACCCTCCCTAACACACAATTATAACACACGCCCTAAGTTTAGCATAAGGTATAGGGACTAGAAGTTAAAGGAGAAGCTACCCCCTCCTATAAATAAGTTACCTTAAGAAAAGAATAGTGTTACCTGCTTTAAATGCTACAAGGTAGGCTACTATACTAATAAATATAGAAGTAGTAACCTAAACTAGATCCCTGTGCGTATTAATAAAATAGGAAAGGTTATGCCTTACCTATAACCTAGGGATAGTAAGGCACGCCCTAATATATATTTTACTAGGAATAAAGCGTATATGTAGCGCTACTAGGGACATAACCCTAGAGAAATAACTATAGGTTATTTTAGACCCCTAGGCAGATATTAGCTATAAGGATCTAAGTAGCTATAATATAAAGCAGCTAGTGTTAGAACATAAAGGTTAGTTCTTAAGTATAAATATTAGAGGGATATAAATAGAAGGTACTTAGTACTAAGATAGTAAGAGTGCGCTTCTATAAAGAGTATTAAGAAGGTTAAGTAGTAAGAATAATATATTGCTTCCTATTTAGTAAGGTTAAATATAATAAGCTATAGGAGCTTATTGCCTAGCACTATATACTTATTATAATAGTTCTAGTAGTTATAAGCATTATAAGCAATAGTTATTATATAGACTATTAGTAGTTATAATAGTTGCGCGCAGAGCTATTAGTTACATAACTACTGTTAGAGGTAGTTACTACTTAGGCTAGCGCTTCTAGAGTTATTCTTATAGGTTATTCTTAGGGCTAATGCAGGGATTGTAACACTATCCTCCTCCTTCTAGGGGTTTATCCTTAAATTACGTGATACTATTAGTACTTCTTAATTAGTATAGCTACCCTATATCTTCTTAAGCTAGTGTCTGCGCTATGTTATCTAATTCCTATAAACGCTAAATCTGCCTTTACTCTAAAATCCTTGCCTACAACACTATTACTAAAGTTCCTTATAATTATTATTTTCTTAGAGGGTATAATTACTACGTTATACTAAACTTAAGGTTAAAGTATACTAAATGTACTTATCTAGGTAAAGCATATATAAACATGTCTTAGAAGTTATTAGATAAGACTTAAGAGGAATATTAAAAGAAGGTTAATAAAGATAAATAGTTACTTATAACTATTATTTCTTAGTTATTATAGAATAAGAAAATTCTAGAATAGGCAAAAGAGCGTTTATAGTAGAAGGCTTTATGCCTTGCGTTATAGTTAGAGGCTAAAGGAGAAGATGTAAACTTAGAGATGTTAGACTATCCTATAGCTTCTATTAGTAGGGCCTTTTTACTAACTATATAGGCAACGTTAGGTCTATTAGACTAGTCTGTAGCAGAGTATAGGCATGCTACGCCTTCCTTTAATACTATGCTAGTAGCTAGTAGTAGTTTATAAGGTTTATCTTAGGTTCCTATATGTTTTCTAAGTTAGGGTATCCTAACTATTTAACTAGGTATTCCTTATTGCCTTAGATTCCTTAGTGTATTATTATTTTTTTAACTTTAAACTTGTTTTCTTCCTAGGGTTTATAATAGAATGTTATTTATAATAGAGTTAAAGGGTTAGCATATTCTAACATCTTAATATAGAATCTAGGATGTATTCTAGTATTAGGTAGAAGGTTAAGTATATATGTAACTAGTCCCTTCTAGTTCTTAATTAAAAATAGTCTAACTTTAATATAATCTAAACCCTTATTTAGTTATATTGTGCGTAGATTTTTTGTAAGAAGGTATGCTTTATCCCCCTCTTTTAGCTAAGGTGCTGTTTTTCTCTTTTTATTAATATGTAAAATGCTGTTATATTAAGTAGTCTTAAGCGCTTAGCTTATTTATTTATAAACTTTCTTTAGTTCTTGAGCTATTAGTATAGCTGCTTCTGTTTTTAGTAATAGTAGTGTCCTTATAAATAGGTTTAGGTGTTTTCTATAATTAGTAAAGTATAGTAATTTTCCTGTAGATTCTAATACTTTATTATTATAGGCTAACTGCGTAGTAGGTAATAGTAAAACCTAATTATTTTATTATTAGTTTACATACATCTATAGGTAGGCTTTTATAGTATAGTTTAGTCTTTCTATTTACCTATTAGTTTCTAGGTGCTATACAGTAGATAGTTTCCTGTATATTCTAATGATAGCAAGGAGCGTAGTCTAAAAGTTAGATACAAAGAGCTTGTCTCTGTTACTAATAATTAATTTTAGGATTCTATAGTATCTAACAATTTAATTATAGAAGATATAAGCTAGTTATACTACTATAAAGTGTTTTCTAAATAGTATATACTCTACTACTTTTATAAATTAATTAACTACTACTATAATTAAGTTATAGATGAATCTAGTTACTAGATCTTTTAATAGGGGTAGTCCTATTACAAAGTCTATAGAGATGTCTTCCTAATGTACTATAGGTAGCTTAAGTGCTTACATCTTGCTATAAGGTGCGTAGGTACTATATTTATTCTTCTAATAGTTTGCACATTTCCTAATAAACTTAGCAACTTTTTCTTTTATATTACTAAACTAGTAGTTTCTTAAGATAAGTTCTATTATTCTTTAAATGCCTAGGTAACTATATATAGGGTTATTATAGTAGCTTTAAATAACTACTTCCTAAAGTTCTTCTAGTACTTTAGGTGCAATAGTAAGTACTGCGCTAATTAATCTAGCAGGTTCTAATAATCTATCTAGGTTAACTTTAAGGATTGCATTATTAATATTGTTCTTTGTTCTAGTAATGTTAGTTTATTAACTAAGTATATCTACTCTACTATTATCTTTTCCTAGTATATAGATAATCTTAAACTTATATTAACTTAAAAGCTCTACCTATTATACTTATCTTTAATTAAGGGTTTTAGTTATTTTAAAGTTTACTAAGTTCTTGTAGTTAGTATAGACCTTAAGGTCTAAGTAGCTTTCTACGTAGATCCTCTAATACTAGAATGCATCTACTATAGCTATTAATTCTTTATTGTGTACATTGTAATTTTCTTTAGGTACTATAAATTTCCTAGAATAGTACGCAATAGGGTGCTATTTGCTATCCTATAGCTGTTTTGCGGCTGCACTTACTATAAGGTCTAAAGCATCTATCTTAAAGCGTAATAGTTCTCTACTTTAGAAGGGTACTAACACTAGCAGTGTTATACATACTTCCTTTAAGTTATTAAATACTTTTTCTTATTCCTTCTTCTATTCCTAAGCTTATTCCTTTTTTATAAGCTTTATTAGTAGGAGTGCTTTCTTAGAGAAGTCTTAGATAAATTATTAATTAAAGTTAACAAATCCTAAGAATAACTAGATATCTTTAACAGTCTTTAGTATAGGCTATTCCTTAACTACCTTAATCTTATCTTTACCTATCTTAACTCTATAGATGCTAACTATATATCTAAGGAACTCTACTTCTTCTTTATAAAATTTACATTTTTTAGGTTTAAGGCGTAAGTTATACTAGCTAAGAGTAATTAGGACTTTTCCTATATACTTAATATACTCCTAAGGGTTACTTAAATATATAAAGATATTATTAAGGTATATAATAATAAATATATCTAAGTATTCTCTTAATATATTATTAATAAGTGCTTAATATATTACTAGGGCGTTAGTAAGACTAAATAGTGTTACTATATATTTATAGTATCTATAGCATGTTCTAAATACTATATTCTATTCTTTACCTTCTTTTATATGTATAAGGTTATACGCGCCTCTTAGATCTAATGCTATAAAGATCTTTATATAGGCTAGTTAATCCCTTAACTCTAAGATATTAGGTAGTAGGGATTAATTCTTTAGTGTTATATTATTAAGTTTCTAGTAGTTAATATGTAATTGTAGCTTACTATTCTTCTTTAGTATAAAAAGAATTAGGTAGCCTGCTAAGGATTCTAATAGTCTAATAAATCCTTTCTTAAGATTTACCTTAATATAATCTTATAGCATTTTAAGTTCTTTTTCTAATAGTCTATAGATTAGTCTAAAAGTTAGTTACTTTCCTTCCTGCAAGATAATCTTATAATCCTAGGGCTTATGCTTAGGCAATGCAGCTATACTTGTCTCTTCCTAAAAGAGTAACTTAAATTCTTTATACTTAGTAGGGATTTCTAGAGTTACGCATTTCTCTAACACTTTTACTTATTAATCTAGTAGATACTTAATAGTATCTGCAAAGTAGAACCCTTTATAGCTTTAAAGGTTGTTCTTGTATAAAGCAATATAACTAATTGTCTTCTTATCTACTATTAATTACTACTAATGCGTAGATAGGCTTATAGTTGCCTTGTTCCTATAGTACTTAAATTAGAGTTTCTTTAACTTCTAGTTAATTTATAGGTTATACTCTATTAGCTAAGGTAAACCTAGTACTAAGTTATGTAACATGTTATTTAACACGTCTAGGTCTATAGTTTCCTAGTAATTCTAGACTTTTAGCTTTAACCTCTTAACCTCCTAGTTAATTGTTAGTTAGCCTAGTATATTTTTGCTGTTAATAACGTTTATAGGGTAAGGGCTTTATTTCCTTAGTAGCTTTAGTCTAGCTAAAGTTACTATACGCGTAGATACAAAGTTTCCTTAATAACTAGAGTTAATTATTACCTTTAGGTAGAGTCTATTTAGCTCTACTAGGAGCTTAATAAGTCCTATAGGGTTAACTAAACAAATAGATTATCCTTTAATCCTAGGGCTAGATGTTTCCTTAAAAAGTCTAATCTCTATATCTATAGAGTGCTTTTATGATAGTGTACTTTATATATTTAGGGTTAAGATAAGTATGCTAGTCTTAGTTATAGTAACTTCTATTAACTACTAACTATATCTATATTACTACGTTAGGGTTGTTAAGATTTAGAAAGTAGCTACTAATTTATTTATCCTAAAGGTGCTTAGGGCAAGTCTTATCTATATAGTTATAAGCTTAGTTAGTACTCTAGGCAAACCTATGTAGGAATTAGCTTACTCCTATTTTATCTAAATAATATACTGCATACTAGTTATGTGTATATAAACTCTAGGATATAATTTTATATTATAGGTTCTGCTAGTTATCTAGATAACTTAGTAGAGTATCGCTCTAGCTATATTATGCACTCTAGCGTTTCTCCTTTCATGCAGACTATACTTTTTCTATGTACTATTATAGTTCTACTTGCATAGTGACCTTAGCCTATTATTACTAGTATTATTCTATAGCTTTATCTATCTAGTGCTCCTCCTATTCTTCTTAAGGTAGTAGCTGTTAGTATTCTTTATAGGTAAGTTATTCCTTAAGTTCTTCTTAAATCTTAGCTAAAGTAGCTTTAGCGCTAGTTATTTATTTAGGGTCTCTTAACTTTCTTAACTCTTATGTTACTTATAGGACACTCTAGGCAGCACTTCTAGCTTACTTTTAGAGTTCTTTCTAGTTTTTAATAAGATAGGTCTAGATTTCTTATATTTCCTAGTATATTTATTAAATAGTATTATAGTGCTTCTTCTATTATGTATTATGCATAACATGTAAGGCTTTCTAGTGCCTAGACTTAAACTTTTCTACCTTCTTATCCTTAGTAAGGTATTCTATAGCAGAATTATACTTATTAGTATCTAAGGTTTCCTACTAGAGTAGGCCTTTCTTAGCTCTTATTAATTCTTCTTCTTAGTTAAGTACTAGTATTAGTACGTTACAATTGTTATTTTTCTTAAGGGCGTTAATGTTTTCCTAGAGATATTCTTCTAACATGTCTATTTATACTTTTAGGCTTGTTTAGTTATATTTTTTATAGTAAGCTACTTTCTTAGTCTAATAGAGGTTTTATTTAATGTTAATAATTTATTATTTTAATATCTTTATCTTAACAAGTTAATACTCTAATTCTTCTACTAGTTTTTATATATTATATTAGTATTTCTTTAATTATGCATATTATTTAACTTAATCTATCCTTTCTTAAGTGTATTTTAATACGTTAAGCATTATTTCTTCTTTAGGGTCCTTAAGTTTAGATTTAGATAGCTTAATTAGAGCTTCCTTCTAGTTATATTATTTAGGTATTTCTAAGGGGTTAGTTAAGACTTTAGGAATAGGCGTTATCCTATCTATTACGTCTAGGTTAGTAAGTAAGTTAAGTATAGTCTACTTTTTATCTATAGTCTCCTAAGGAGTACTACAGCTTACTATATTAATTTAGTAAATAACTTTATTCTTAGATCTATAGTCTTTAATTATATAGCCTTCTTTACTATGAGTATAGTAGGTGATTATTTTCTTATTATTAAACTACTTTTTTCTATAATTCTTCTTAGGCTTACCTTTAACTATATTATTAATATACATTAGCTTATAGCTATAAGTTTAGTAAACACCCTAAGGTTAGGGTTTATATAGTTATTATTATTACCCTTAGTTAGGTTAAGTCCTTTAATAACGTCTAGTGTTAATATCCTATATAGGTGTTATCCTAGAATAGCTTTATTCTATAAGCGTAAGCTTATAAAGTTTATTATTAAGATAGATAGTCTCTTTAATTAAGCTATTAAGGGAGTTAATATAATATAGTAACTAGTTCTTATAAGCTTAGCTTATATAGCTAGGTTAAGCCCTTGGCAGTATATATATATTAGTGCTTAATTATCCTATTTAAGATATTCCTTATACTACTAGAATTAAGTTATATAGTCTATAGTAGAATAAGTTTATTAGAGGTTCTATATCTTTTATTCTATAATAACTAATTCCTTAATAGGTAAGAAAACTTATCTAATCTTAGGTTTAAATAAGTTCTAGTCCTCTATTAATTTATTATTAATATTATTATTAATATTCTTATCTATATATCTTTTAATAAAGGGTGTAATCTACTTCTTAGTATCTCCTCTTATATAGGTAGATGCTAGCATAACTTAGTTAACTTTTTTAACATAGTTATTAATATAGAAGTATTAGTCCTATTAAAGTAGCTAGGATTTAAGCTTAGCTCTGTCCCTATAGTAGAGGTTAGGTTAGGCACCTTAAATGCTACTACCTTTAGCCTAGGAGGACTTAGGAGTGTCTATGTTTATATTACTTATATTTAAGGTATTTAAAGTATAAGGATCTAAGTAGCTATAATATAAAGCAGCTAGTATTAGAATATAAGGTTAGTTCTTAAGTATAAATATTAGAGGAACGTAAATAGGAGGTACTTAGTACTAAGATAGTAAGAGTGCGCTTCTATAAAGAGTATTAAGAAGGTTAAGTAGTAAGAATAATATATTGCTTCCTATTTAGTAAGGTTAAATATAATGTACTATAAGTGTCTATTATCTTTACTATATACTATACTATATAAGAGTTAATTAGTATAATTAGTATAATTAGTACTACTAAGCAAGCTAAGTAACTAATTACTAAGCATTATCACGTGACCTGTTGTTCTGCTTAGTGTACTATCCCTAGAAGGGTTTAGTAGTTCTAGTACACTCTTCGCGACGCAGGTCTGCAGGGCGAGATTATAACATAGGGCTAGAAGGCTATAAGGTTTATATTTTACTACTACTAATCTCTTGTATTGCAAGTAGTTATTATAGTAGTTTATAATGTCTTTAGTTATTCCCTTCTAGATATATTAGCGTAATACTTTCTCTTATATCTTTTATGCACTAAAATAGCCTACTAGTAGGTTATAGTAATATTCTTTAAGTGCCTTTAACTTTTCTTTAGGTATATAGAGCGTAATTAGCCCCTTCTTGCTTATATAGGCTTAGATTAAGTTACTCTAGCCTACTTTAACCTTAGATAACTTAAATAAATCTTCTAAGTCCTTATCTATAATTCCTTATTTATCTAGGGTTTCTAGTTCCCTTTAGAGGGTAGCTTTAGCCTTATAGAAGTCTACTAGCTCCTAACTAGTATTTATTCCTCTGCCTTAGTTCTTCCTAGAGCGTGTTATTATAGAATTAATTAACGCTATGCCTTCTAAATTACTTCTAAATAGTAGATCTTGCATTAGCTATATAAAGGCTTAATTATACTTCTAAGTAGGCTTCTAAGCTTCTACTATATAGTCTAAGTGCCTAGAGGGTCTATCTACTAGGTTAGTAGAACCTAGCTAGTAGGTAATAATAAAATTATACTTTAATAAAGCTAGGTAAGATCTTACTTATCTATAATTTAATATCTTTATTTCTATAAACTATTTTAGATTATAGTAATCTATAAGCACTTTAAAGTGCTATCCTTTAAGGTAATAGTGCTAGTGTTCTAGGCTTTTTACTATTACTAGTAGTTCCTAATTATATATATTATAATTATACTCTACTTAGATTAATTTATGTAAATAAAAGTCTATTAGTTACTATTAGGGTGTTCTGTCCTAGTTTAGTACTAACTAGCTTAAGATGCCTAAGATTATACTACCTAAGGTATTAACTTTAATATATATTTCCCTTCTTCTTTTAAAATAAGTAAGGATTAGTACTTAGAGGAAAGTGTCTTTTAGTTTCTAAAAAGCCTATTTACCTTCTTTTCTAAGGTTTATACCCTAGCTTTCCTCCTTCCTCTACGCGTAGCTACCCCTAGCTACGCCTAGTCCCTTCTAGGTTAGTTTAGTTAGAAGTAGTGCTAGTTTAGAGAATCTAGCTATAAACTGTTAGTAGTAGTTTATAAAGCTAATAAATACCCTAATATTTTATATAGTATGTAGTTTTAGCTACTCCTAGATAGTCTTAACCTAATTAGTATTAATACTAACTCCTTTAGAGGATACTATATACCTAAGGTACTTAGTGTATTAAGTGTACTATTTATATTTTAAAAGTCTTATAAATAGTTTAGCTTTCCTTAGCTACTATAGTACCTCCTTAATATAAGCTATATACTCCTTCTTAGTATCTAAGAAGATTAAGATATTATTAAGATAGATAATGCAAGTTATATTAACTAATCTTACTAAAGCCTTATTTATATAGGCCTAGAATTAAGCAGGTATATTTATTAGGCTAAATAGTATTACTATATACTTAAAATAACTATACCTTATATAAAAGGTAGTCTTCTACTTATCTTCTTCTCTAATATAGATTTAGTAGTATATATCTTATATATTAAGTTTAGTATAGAACTTAGCTTATGCTAATCTTTCTAGTAGCTCTAATATTAATAGTAGTAGGTAATAATTTTTTATAGTAACTTTATTTAGTCCCCTATAGTCTATACATAGCCTAAGGCTACTATTCTTCTTCTTTATAAAGAGTATAGGGGCCCCTACTAATAACTTAGACTATTAAATCTATCCCCTTACTATGTACTCTATTAGGTAGGCTTATAGTACCTCTAACTTAGTAGCTAATAGGTTATATAATAGCTAATAGGGTAGTTACGCTCCTAGTATTAGTTATATAGCTAGGTTATATAAAGAGTGCTTAGCTAAGCCTTTTATATTATCTTCTAAGGCTATATCTATAAACTTAACATATTATAAGGGTAAGTAGGCTACCCTAGGTTATTCTAGGCTAGTCTAGCTTATAAAACTTACTAGGTAAGTATACATATCTATTCTTAGGTTACATATACTTTAGTTAAACGCCTTAGCGTCTTTAACTACTACTTATTAGAAAACGCCTGCGGCTTTTTCCTTAGACCCTTAAAATAGCAATTGCCTACTAGCGTAGTATAGTTTTAGGTACACAGTGTTAACCTAGAGGAGACTAAGGTATACTTAGTATCTCTTAAGATTAGTAACTATAAAGGATACGTAGTGCATCTACTTACACCTATAAGAATCTATTATGGTTATATCTATAGTTATAATACTATACACTAGAATCTCTAATCTATCTACCCCCTCTACTAATAGCTTAGAGATAGGCTTAATAGATAACCCTTATTTATTAATAAGGTTCTTTAAGATAAGGTTTAGTTATAATCCTCTATTAATTAGGGTTTCTACCTTAATAGAGGATCCTATATTAATCTTTACTATTAATAGCTTTATTAGCTTTAGGTAAAGTACCTTATAAAGTGTTCTTAGCTCCTTATTCTTTATAGAGAGAGTAATATAGGTAAGAAGGTAAGAGCTTAGGTCTTTTACCTCTTCTCTTTTCCTAGTCCAGTAACTTTTAGGTTACTACCTACCTTTATAAGATTAGTACACTTAAATAATTTATGCCTAGGCTTCCTATACTTATAGCATATAATTAGATAGTTTAGTAAAATAGGTAGGGGTTATCTATCCTATTTTAGGCTACTATAGATTACTTCTTGCTATCTTAGCCTTTTAAGGGTCTTTAGGTTCCCCTTAAAACTATCTAAGTTTTCTTGCTATTAGTTTATCTTATTCTTAGATAGATTATCCTTAAATTTATATATATAGGTTTTATAGTAATATACTATATTAGCTTATTCCTCTATCCTTAGGATTATATCTCTTATAGATAGTAGTAGTCTTTTTAACTTAGCTTAGATATCCTAGTGTAGTACTGCGCTATACTCTAGAATTTACATATCTAGGGTTATAGAGGATCCTAGTTCTTCCTATAATAGGCGCATGTAGTCTAGAAGATCTATTAGTAACTATACTACTTACTATCTATAAGCCTTAAGTTTTTTATAGGCTAGTTTTCTTTACTCCTAGGGGGTGCCTATAGAGTTAAGTATAACTATTTTTAGGGCTAGCTATATAAGTACCTAACTAGGTAAGGAGTGTTATAATCCCTGTACTAGCCCTAAAAATAGCCTATAGGAACAACCCTAGAAGCGCTAGCCTAAGTAGCAACTACCTCTAAATAAGTAGTTATGTAACTGATAGCTCTGCGCGCAACTATCATAACTACTAATAGTCTATGTAATGACTATCATGACTACTAATAGTTCACGTGACGACTATTGCTTGCGATGCTTATAACTACTAGAACTATTATAATAAGTATATAGTGTTAGGCAATAAGCTCCTATAGCTTATTATATTTAACTTTACTAAATAGGAAGCAATACATTATTCTTACTACTTAACCTTCTTAATACTCTTTATAGAAGCGCACTCTTACTATCTTAGTACTAAGTACCTCCTATTTACGTTCCTCTAATATTTATACTTAAGAACTAACCTTATATTCTAATACTAGCTGCTTTATATTATAGCTACTTAGATCCTTATACTTTAAACACCTTAAATATAAGTAACATGAACATAGACACTCCTAAGTCCTCCTAGGCTAGAGGTAGCAGCATTCAAGGTGCATGACCTAACCTCTACTATAGGGACAGAGCTAAGCTTAAATCCTAGCTACTTTAATAGGACTAATACTTCTATATTAATAACTGCGTTAAAAAAGTTAACTAGGTTATGTTAGCATCTACCTATATAAGAGGAGATGCTAAGAAGTAGATTGCACCCTTTATTAAGAGATATATAGATAAAAAAATTAATAATAATATTAACAATAAATTAATAGAGAGCTAGGACTTATTTAAACCTAAGATTAGATAAGTTTTCTTGCCTATTAAGGAGTTAGTTATTGTAGAACAAAAGATATAGAATCTTTAATAAACTTGTTCTGCTATAGACTACATAACCTAATTCTATTAGTGTAAGGAATATCTTAAATAGGATAATTAGGCACTAATACATATATACTGCCAAGGACTTAAGCTAGCTATATAAGCTAAGCTTATAAGAACTAGTTACTATGTTAACTCCCTTGATAGCTTAATTAAAGAGACTATCTGTCTTAACAACAAACTCTATAAGCTTGCGCTTAAAGAATAAAGCTATTCTAGGGCACCTATATAGGATATTAACACTAGACGTTATTAAAGGACTTAACCTAACCAAGGGTAATAATAATAACTGTATAAACCCTAACCTTAGGGCGTGTACTAAACTTATAGCTATAAACTAATGCACATTAACAATATAGTTAAAGGTAAGCCTAAGAAGAATTATAGAAAAAAGCAGTTTAATAATAAGAAAATAATTACCTGCTATGCTTATAGCAAAGAAGGCTACATAATTAAGGACTGCAGATCTAAGAATAAAGTTATTTGCTAAATTAACATAGTAAGCTAGAGTACTTAACAGGAGACTATAGATAAAGAGTAGACTATACTTAACTTACTTACTAAACTAGACATAATAGACAGGACAACGCCTATTCCTAAAGTCTTAACTAACCCCTTAGAAATACCTAAATAATATAACTAGAAGGAAGCTCTAATTAAGCTATCTAAATCTAAACTTAAAGACCCTAAGGAAGAAATAATACTTAATGTATTAAAATAGGCCTAAGGAAGGATAGATTAAGTTAACTAACACGTATAATTAAAGAAATACTAATCTAATATACAAGAACTAGTAGAAGAATTAGAGTATTAACTTGTTAAGATAAAGATATTAAAACAATAAATTATTAACCTTAAATAAAACCTCTATTAGGCTAAGGAAGTAGCTTACCCTAGAAAATACAATTAAATAAACCTAAAAGTATAAATAGACATATTAGAAGAATCTCTCTAGGAAAACATTAACGCTCTTAAGAAAGATAATAATTGTAACGTACTAATACTAGTACTTAACTAAGAAGAAGAATTAACACAAGCTAAGAAAGGCCTACTCTAGCAGGAAACCTTAGATACTGATAAGTATAATTCTGCTATAGAATACCTTACTAAGGATAAGAAGGTAGAAAGGTTTAAGTCTAGGTACTAGAAAGCCTTACCTTTTGCGCACAACACACAATAGAAGAAGCACTATAATACTATTTAATAAATATTCTAGGAAATATAGGAAATCTAGACCTATCTTATTAAAAATTAGAAGGAACTCTAAGAGTAAGCTAAAGGAGCTGCCTAGAGTGTCCTATAGGCAATATAAGAGTTAAGAAAGTTAGGAAACCCTAAATAAATAGCTAGTGCTGCAGCTGCCTTAGCTAAGATTTAAGAAGAACTTAAGGAATAACTTACCTATAAAGAATACTAATAGCTGCTACCTAAAGAAGAATAAGAGGAGCACTAGATAGATAAAGCTATAGAATAATACTAGTAACAATAGGCTAAGGTAACTATGCAAGCAGAACTATAATAGTATAAAGAAAAAGTATAGTCTGCATGAAAGGAGAAACGCTAGAGTGCATAATATAGCTAGAGCGATACTCTACTAAGTTATCTAGATAACTAGCAGAACCTATAATATAAAATTATGTCCTAGAGTTTATATACGCACAACTAGTATGTAGCATATTATTTAGATAAAATTAGAGCAAGCTACTTCCTATATAGGTTTACCTAGTGCACTAACTAAGCTTACAACTATATAGACAAAACTTGCCCTAAGCACCTTTAGGACAAACAAACTAGCAGCTACTTTCTAAACCTTAATAACCCTAACGCAGTAATACAGATGCAGTTAGTAGTTAATAGAAGCTACTATAACTAAGACTAGCATACCTGCCTTAACTCTAAATATAAAAAGCATGCTAATGTAAAAGCACTTTATAGATATAGAGATTAGACTTTTTTAGGGAAATGTCTAGCCCTAGGATTAAAGGATGATCTATTTGTTTAGTTAACCCTATAGGACTTATTAAGCTCCTAGTAGAGCTAAACAGACTCTGCCTAAAGGTAATAATTAACTCTAGTTGTTAAGGAAACTTTGTATCTGCGCGCATAGCAACCTTAGCTAGACTAAAGTTACTAAGGAAATAAAGCTCTTACCCTATAAATATTATTAATAGCAAGAATATACTAGGCTAACTAATAATTAACTAGGAGGTTAAAGGGTTAAAGCTAAAAGTCTAGAATCACTAGGAAACTATAGACCTAGACGTGTGAGATAACATGTTACACAACTTGGTGCTAGGTTTACCTTAGCTAATAGAGTATAACCTACAAATTAACTAGAAGTTAAAGAAATTCTAATTTAAGTGCTGTAGGAACAACGCAACTATAAGCCTACCTACGCATTAGTAGTAATTAATAGTAGATAAGAAGATGATTAGTTATATTGCTTTGCACAAGGATATCCTTATAAAATAAGGGTCTAACTCTATAGATACTAATAAGAGTCTATTAGATTAATAAGCAAAAGTATTAGAGAAACACGTAACTCCTAAGATCCCTACTAAGTATAAAGAATTTAAGTTACTCTTTTAGGAAGAGACAAGTATAGCTGCATTGCCTAAGCATAAGCCCTAGGATTATAAGATTATCTTGCAGGAAGGAAAGTAACTAACTTTTAGACTAATCTATAGACTATTAGAAAAAGAACTTAAAATGCTATAAGATTATATTAAGGTAAATCTTAAGAAAGGATTTATTAGACTATTAGAATCCTTAGCAGGCTACCTAATTCTCTTTATACTAAAGAAGAATAGTAAGCTATAATTATGTATTTACTACTAGAAACTTAATAATATAACACTAAAAAATTAATACCTACTACCTAATATCTTAGAGTTAAGGGATTAATTAGCCTATGCGAAGATCTTTATAGCATTAGATCTAAGAGGCGCGTATAACCTTATACGCATAAAGGAAGGTAAAGAATAGAAGATAGTATTTAGAACACGCTACAGACACTATAAGTATACAGTAATACTATTTAGTCTTACTAACGCCCTAGTAATATATTAAGCACTTATTAATAATATATTAAAAGAATACTTAGACATATTTATTATTATATACCTTAGTAATATCCTTATGTATTTAAGTAACCCTTAGGAGCACATTAAGCATGTAAGAAAAGTCCTAACTGCTCTTAGCTAGTATAACTCACGCCTTAAACCTAAAAAATGTAAATTTTATAAAGAAGAAGTAGAGTTCCTTAGATGCATAGTTAGCATCTATAGAGTTAAGATAAGTAAAGATAAGATTAAGGTAGTTAAGGAATAGCCTATACTAAAGACTGTTAAAAACATCTAGTTATTTTTAGGATTTGTTAACTTTAATTAATAACTTATCTAGGACTTCTCTAAGAAAGTACTCTTGCTAATAAAGCTTACAAGAAAAGAACAAGCTTAGGAATAGAAGAAGGAATAAGAAAAGGCATTTAATAACTTAAAGGAAGCATGTATAACACTGCTAGTATTAGTACCCTTCTAAAGTAAAGAACTATTACGCTTTAAAATAGATGCTTTAGACCTTATAGTAGGTGCAGCTGCGAAATAGCTATAAGATAGCAAATAGCACCCTATCGCGTACTATTCTTGGAAATTTATAGTACCTAAGGAAAATTATAATATACATAATAAAGAATTAATAGCTATAGTAGATGCATTTTAGCATTAGAGGATCTATATAGAGAGCTACTTAGACCTTAAAGTCTATACTAACTATAAGAACCTAGTGAACTTTATAATAACTAAAACCCTTAATTAAAGATAAGTATAATAGGTAGAGCTTTTAGGTTAATATAAGTTTAAGATTATCTACACACCTAGAAAAGATAATAGTAAAGCAGATGCGCTTAGTTAATAAACTAATATTGCTGGAATAAAGAACATTATTAATAATGCAATCCTTAAGGTTAACCTAGATAGATTACTAGGACCTGCTAGATTAATTAGCGCAGTACTTACTATTGCACCTAAAGTACTAGAAGAACTTTAGGAAGTAGTTATTTAAAGCTACTATAACGACCCTGTATATAGTCACCTAGGTATTTAAAGAATAATAGAACTTGTCTTAAGGAACTACTAGTTTAGTAATATAAAAGAAAAGGTTGCTAAGTTTATTAGAAAATGTGTAGACTGTTAGAAGAATAAACATAGTACCTACGCACCTTATAGTAAGATATAAGCACTTAAGTTACCTATAGTACTATAGGAAGATATCTTGATAGACTTTATAATAGACCTACTACTATTAAAAGATCTAGTAACAGGATTTGTATACAATGCAATCATGCTAGTAATTAATAGATTTATAAAAGGAGTAGAGTACCTACTATTTAGAAAAGACTTTATAGCAGTATAGCTAGCCTATATTTTTTATAATTAAATTATTAGGTATTACAGAATTCTAAAATTAATTATTAGTAATAGAGATAAGCTCTTTACGTCTAACTTTTAGACTGCGCTTCTCGCTGCTATTAGAACATAAAGAAAATTATCTACAGCCTTTTATCTAGAAACAGATAGATAAATAGAATAAATAAATTATACTATAAAAGCCTACCTAAGGATATATGTAAACTAACAACAGAATAACTAGGTTTTGCTATTATCTGCTACGAAATTAGCCTATAACAATAAAGTATTAGAATCTATAGGAAAATCACTATACTTTGCTAATTATAGAAAATACCTAAATCTGTTTACAAGGACACTACTATTACTAAAAACAGAAGTAGCTATGCTTATAGCTAAGGAACTAAAGAAAGTTCACAAATAAATAAGCCAAGCGCTTAAGACTACTTAATATAACAGCATTTTACATGTTAATAAAAAGAGAAAAATAGCACCTTAGCTAAAAGAGGGGGATAAAGTGTATCTTCTTATAAAGAATCTATGCATAATATAACTAAATAAGGGTTTAGATTATATTAAAGTTAGACTATTTTTAATTAAGAACTAGAAGGGACTAGTTATATATACACTTAACCTTCTACCTAATGCTAGAATATATCCTAGATTCTATATTAAGATGTTAGAATATACTAACCCTTTAACTCTGTTATAAATAATATTCTATTACAAACCTTAGGAAGAAAATAAGTTTAAAGTTAAAAAAATAATAATACACTAAGGAATCTAAGGTAATAAGGAATACCTAGTTAAGTAGTTAGGATACCTTAACTTAGAAAATACATAGGAACCTAAGACAAACCTTATAAACTGCTACTAGCTGCTAGCACAGTATTAAAGGAAGGCGTAGCATGTCTATGCTCTGCTAGAGACTAGTCTAACAGACCTAACGTCGCCTATATAGTTAGTAAAAAGGCCCTACTAATAGAAGCTATAGGATAGTCTAACATCTCTAAGTTTATATCTTCTCCTTTAGCCTCTAACTCTAACGTAAGGCACAAGGCCTTCTGCTACAAATACTCTTTTACCTATTCTAGAATTTTCTTATTCTATAATAACTAAGAAATAATAGTTATAAGTAACTATTTATCCTTATTAATCTTCTTTTAATATTCCTCTTAAGTCTTATCTAATAACTCCTAAGACATGTTTATACATGCCTTACCTAGATAAGTGTATTTAGCACACTTTAACTTTAAATTTAGTATAATATAGTAATTATGCCCTCTAAGAAAATAATAATTATAAGGAACTTTAGTAATAGTGTTACAGGCAAGGATTTTAGAGTAAAGATAGATTTAGTGTTTATAGGAATTAGATAATATAGCGTGGACACTAGCTTAAGAGATATAGGGCAGCTGCACTAATTAAGAAGTACTAATAGTATCACGTAATTTAAGGATAAACCCCTAGAAGGAGGAGGATAGTGTTACAATCCCTGTACTAGCCCTAAAAACAGCCTATAGGAACAACCCTAGAAGCGCTAGCCTAAGTAGTAACTACCTCTAAATAAGTAGTCATGTAACTAATAGCTCTACGCGTGACTATCACAACTACTAATAGTCTATGTGATGACTATTATGACTACTAATAGTTCACGTGATAACTATTGCTTATAATGCTTATAACTACTAGAACTATTATAACAAGTATATAGTGTTACGCAATAAGCTCCTATAGCTTATTATGTTTAACCTTACTAAATAGGAAGTAATACATTGTTCTTACTACTTAACCTTGTTAATACTCTTTACAGAAGCGCACTCTTACTATCTTAGTACTAAGTACCCCCTGTCTACGTTCCTCTAATATTTATACTTAAGAACTAACCTTTATATTCTAACACTAGCTGCTTTATATTGTAGCCACTTAGATCCTTACAAGGAGGCTATATTAGTAAGACAATTTAACTCCTATAGTATCTATAAGGGGTTAGAGACATATATAATCCTAAAGTTAATCTTCTTTTACTCTATTTAGAAATTTATAGGTAAGTAAGGAAAATACTCCTTATAGTCTCTTTCCTAATAGTTAAACTCTATATAATTATACTTTATAAACTACTTTAAAGGTTCTAGTTATAGAAGAGATTCTAATAGCATATAAGGATGTATTAGAGCTAGCCTTTAGTTAGTAGAGGTAGTAAGTACTATAGTAATATTACCTACCTTATATCTAGCCTAAAGTGCTTAGAGGGACTATAATTCCTCACTAGCTATTACATCCTTTAACTATGCGCGCAGTTCTTAGAGTTCTTACTCTTAATTAGGCTTAAGTAGGCTAGTATAGCTTACTTATAGCTACTCTAGGCTCTTATTAGGTATTTACGCTTAATTTAAGTTTATATTCTCCTCCTTTATATCTCTTTATCTATCCTAGCCTTAAGTTATTTTAGGAGAGTCTTTAAGAGGTTCTTAAGCTTTACCTAACCTTAATTATATATTAAAAGGTAGCTAAAGGGTTAGTTCCTTACTTTTAGTATTAGGTTAGGTAGAGTAGGTGTATAGGTAACTTATAGCTATAGATAATATACTACTAGTGTAGTAGAAACACATAGGGATATAGCTAATAAACAGTTAGGGGGATAGATGATTAGTAAGAGGGCACGTGATAACTGTAGATAAATAGCTATCTGAAGGTCTGTTAGGCAAGGCAGGCTCTGTTGCAGGCTCTGCTACAACCTTACTTCTACCTAATACATTTTCTTACCCTAACAAGGCATTAAGCTACCTGTGCCTAAGAGTTCTGTGATAGATACTCCTCTACATAAGCAACTGAAGAGCTTTTAACCTATTAGCACTTAGCCTTAGGACAGCAGCGACAACCTTTTATTAGGACACCCTATCTACTCCTGTGATCTAGAATCTAGGGAGTAGCAGTTTAGAGACTAAAATAAAATTAGCAATAAGCAAAACACTTTAAAGGGGCTTTAGAAAGACCCTAAAAGAAAGAAAAGGAGAATAGGCTAATTAGTAATTAGGCTAAATAACAGAAGATATAATAGCTTATTAAAGGTAATAGTTTGCCTTTAGTATAGAGTAATAGCGTAGCATAAGGTTAAGGCATTGGGCCTACCTTAAAAAGGCTAAATATTACTATCCTAACTAAGTATTAGTGCAACAGTTATGCACTTTAGAACATAGTAACTAGCAGTTATATAAGGTAATTATTAGCCTTTATATTATTACAGCAGCACAGAAAGCAGTTAAGATTCTTTTAAAGTTACTTCTATTTGTTATTTTTACAGTTATACTTTTGTTTATTATCCACCTTATAATGTCTAAAAGTTAATTAGTTTCCTAGTAGGAGTTAATACAGCCTCCTACACCTACCCTAAACACAGATTGCACTTAGAGCCTAAGGATCTATAAGAGCTTTAGACTACTACTAGTTATTGTTAAACCTAAACCTACTTTAGCATTTAAGAACTATAGGGACCTAAGGCCTATTAAGGCAAGTAGCAATAAGGAATTAATCCTACTATAAAAGCTAAAGCAGCTTACTAATCCTCTATTAGACAGTGCAAATTATATAATTGTAAAGGCGCTTGCACTATTAGTAGAAGGATAGTTAAGGCTTACACAGACCCCCTTCCTAGCAGAGTATATCCCTAGCTTTAATAGCACTAAGGTTACAGTGTTTATTAAATGCTATAAAGAGGTTATAAGTCACTACAGCTTCTCCCTAATAGAAAGAGTCTAAAGAGTAATTACCTACTGCAAGGAGCGCTAGAAGCAGATTATCTAGTACTCCCCTAAGTATTAGTTAGCACTAGTTACATAGGACTGGGAGACTCTTAAGCAAGCTCTCTAAAAACAATTTAGGAATAATAATAGTTACTAGTAAAAGGAATAGATAGACTTCTTTAAGCAATAGCTTTACAACTGTTAATTAAGAGATTATCTAAATATCTAAGAGTACCTTAAGGAGTTCTAGATTAGGGTAGAACGCTGTATTGCAGCAGAGATAATTAACAGAGACTAAAAGGGGTACTACTTTATGTTACAAACAACACGGAATCGCAAGGTGGAGGAGCAGGCCGTCTGCGTCTCCTGCGACCCAAAGGCCGGAGTGACGTGGTCGGCGAAAGAACGCCCGGTGACCACGTGACTCGCCATCACGCCAAGAACAGACATCAGGCGCTAGGCGCTGATGGCAGCGGATAGAGGGATGGCAACCATCACAGGCATCAGAGGCATCAGGCGCTAGGCGCTGATGGCATCGATGGCAGCGATGGCAGCGTAGACTGCAACGGACATATAAGGATGGAAGGGTTTCATTATTACGCTCGTTGTAGTCAACTCAAATAGTTTATCTCCTATACAGATTGAACTTGTTATC